>APFE030806147.1:197535-227933 GCA_000404065.3 Pinus taeda | reverse complement strand
TTTTGTATGATTTATGGTTTTTTTAATAAATTGATCTTACAAATTCTGCTTAATTTCAAGTTATTACATCCCAAACAGAAATTAAATCTTTAATTTGTATAAATTATTTGATAAACCCTTACACAATTTTAAGACAATTGTAACCAGTTTATAAATTAATACATAACATAATATATTACATTTATTATATTATATTATTTTACTTTTATATAGTATATTAATTAATTATATGTTAATTAATAGTTTATATTAACTAGATGTTATTATATAAACTTTTAATTGTATAACCTAAAGCTAATATAACATTTACATTCAATAGTATATTATACCAATTAGGAATTTATGAAAATTTATATTTAAAGTATATTCTAAGTTATTTAAGTACAAAAGACATGCATTAGTTGTTCAATGATAATGATTTTTTCTTGAAAAGTTCATTCTTATTTATAGTCACATCAATACAATTGTTTTATTAATTTTATTTTGGTACGACTTTTCAATTGAATTTGCAGTTGTCTATAATGAGACTTTTTGAAAGCCTTTCTGGCGGATTTTTCCGGTCAAAATCCGGCAGTAATTTATTGGAATCCCAAGTTTGATAGCTAGTTTCTGCACAATCAAAGGGTCCCAGGGGTTTTTCAAGGTGCTGAATCCAAATATGTAGTTAAAAAACCATTTTAACTGCTAAAAATCAAGATTTAACCTCATTTCTTACGCCGGATTCCGTCACCAGAATCTCCAAAAAGTCGCATTATAGACAACTCCATTGAATTTAACTATGGTTACACGGATTGTGGTGCAAAAAGTAAATTGCAAATTCATAAATATTATTTTATTGGTTTAGCTATTATTTTATTATTTCCTTAGGAGGCCCATTTTAGACCTCAAAATTCTTCTAATGTTCGTCCCAATGGAGACTGAGATTGCGCTCCTGTGAACCATACTATGCAAAAAGGAAACTATAAAAGAAACAAGGGACTACATTTAGCATTTAGGCAATGTAACATTAAGACAATTTTCAAATCCCAATAACTAAATACTAATAAATAAAAATTGAATGTGCAAACATTTAAGGACATGTATAGTATGTGAAATCATATATGTTAATTGTGTGGCTATCCACTGTCTTATGGATCCATGATGTCTTGAACAAATCTCTTCAACATAGCTTTAATGAAACCTTTCATTGGACTAATTGTAATCTATAGCTTAACATGTTGATTGAACATATGTTTCTCGATATCCAAGGCCTAATTTGTAATTGAGAAGCTAAGACAAACTTCTCTTTATTAATACTAGAAAAGGTAATTAACCATTTGCTAATTTGTTCTATAGTCAAATCAGTTATATCATCAAATTGTCTTGCCATTGACTCACTTAGCTATTTTAATTCAGTTGTTAGCATATCTCGAGTGATCAATTATGAATTGTGTATGATTTGTGGACTATTTAGATCTTGAACAATTTATGTTGCCTCTAGAAACACATCACTTCTTCTATTCTTTATGCTTTCACATTCAAAAATAAATTGTCTAGTGCTTTGATTATTTTAGACCATCCAAGTCTGATTTACCTCATTTGATTAATATTTGGTAGTTCTCTATTTTTTGTCTAGATCAAACAACAATTCAAGCCTTCAACTAAAAGTAAGTAAGTCAATGTTAACAAAATGTTTGTATTTGTTAACATTTATTTTAACCAAATTGGCAATTGAGTTGATTTCTTGTGCTAATCTTAGCAGATTAGAAACTACTTTCCATGCATGTTCAATGATTTCTAGTCTTTGGCATATATTAGTGATAATATGAGATTTGACTACATTAAGAAGTTTCAAAGCTTTATTAAATCCATGGCATGTGGTACACTGAAAACTATAGATGGTAGAGTCTATATTAAGGGTGGAGTCATCAACAAAGCACCCGGATATAGAGCATGTTCCAACTCTTCTATTCTTTCTTTGAGTATCAGGTTCTCTGCTTCTTGTTGCTCAATAGATAATGCAAGTGTGTTACCAGTAGCTTTATGGAATCTCATGAGCATGTTGGTTGCAATTCCACACACATAAACATTCTATTCTACTTTATCAATAACTATTTTACTGTGCAACTTTGTTTTCTCAATTTTCAAATTTTTATTTCCTTGCTATACTTTGCATCTTGAAAAGTGACTGGGTGATCATCGAAATTAGAAGCTTATTTAGCAATTTGCTTCATTATTTTCTGATTTTTGGCTAAACAAGTATTGACCAAATAAGGTAGCATAGCACTTTCAATCTCCATGTTCGTATCTTGCTCAATGCTTTGTGTTTTTAGAGGACTTTTGGATTTGGCTGATTCAATGATGTGTGTTTTGTATGGAATGGATAACTTACAAGGATCTTCATTATCTATGTCAGTTGATAGTTGATCATGAATTACCTTTCCACTTTCAGTATGTTTTCTCTTTCTTTGACTCGAAGATGAGGTTGGACTAGTTCCGAATGTGCAAGCTGGATATTGTTGCAGAGGGTTTATACCTCTTTGGTTGTACTTTGTTTCAATGTTGGTGATCGCTTCTTCAATAATTTCTCTAGTACTCATTATCATTTCTTGATTATTTCCTTGAGAATTGTGACTCTCTTCACTTTCCTCTGCAACTCTTGTGAACAAGCTCACATATTTAATAGCACATGTGTGGTAATAGGCCTTCTAGATCAAAGCCTTGTTGGGCTTCATCGTCTTTTAAATTAAAACAATACAAAGATTTTGCTAGCTCTAAGGTGGCTTGCATTCTTCACAAATACCTATCCAACAATAAATGGCAAAGAAATACATTGATTTTTCTTTTTTTGTTCAAATATAACTAGCCAATCATAGTGTTGTCTTCAGACTTCGACAACAAAATACATGTCTATAAAAATTCTTGGAAGCAACAATGGTTTACCTTGAAACCCATAAGTTTGAATAACCATATTATTTTCTCTTTCTTCATGTATCACTTATCCCCATAGGAAAATTTATGCTTTACCATATATTCGATTGGGCTCTTGTCCAGTTATCATGCAAATGATTTGCTTTACAAATATATCTTGGATTAGAAAAAAAATTGAAGTAGCTTCCTGCTTCCACAATAGGGGATACCATAACTGCATCGGTTCTTCGTTAAAATGAAGTTATAGTAATGCAGCAAGTCATGAAAGACATGACTCAAGATGAGGGTTGTTATTATATATGTCATCACAAAGAATCTATTTCTTTTGAAAAAATTCACTAATTGAAATGCTATAAGATCAGCCTAGTTGAATACACATTTTTTTCATATGAATAATAGAATAGATAGAGAATGGATCTTGGGATATTTTTCATATTTTCTTGGCACATTAGATGGGCACAAAGCCAACAAAAGTCTCTTGAATTATGTTCGTGTCACCTACTTGTGACTCTAAAAAATTGTTTGCCTCTGATAATTTTAAGCATATATTCAGGTTTGGTAGCTTGAATATGAGCTTGAATGCCTTTGGAGTCAAAAGAATAGAAGTCTTATTGTCTTCTAGCATAATTGTTCTCATTTTTTAATCAAAATTATGAACGCACAAATAAATGATTTCTCTAAATCAAATATTTATGTGCCACATGCGGCATTTGTTAATCCACTGGGCCAAATCTTAACGCTATTCTTCTCTTCTGTGGAAAAATTCACTTATTGTTGATATACAGCTGACCACTAAAATTTATTATTGATAAGCACAAGTGAGTTAATTAGATTAATGATTTTTTTCCCTTCCTCTGGTAGTCATTTCCACTTTATACTTTTAAAATATTTGGTTAATCAATAACGTTTTCAATGCCCTTTAATTATAGATTTATCAATATGCTAAACAATCACCACCTATTAAATTATGCATGTGAAATATGTTTTACAAGGCACTCTTAATAAATAGAAATTCAAAATACCAAAGTCGGCGTTTACAGGAATTAGTGGAAATAATTCATATAGTCTAAACAAGCCACAATTTTGCCTGGAAAACAATAGAATTTCCAGTATGATTTTTAGAAAACTCGCTTAACTTTTTGGAAAACCATATTACAGTTAGAAAGCTTTTGTATTTTGGGTATTCTAGTGATTGTTGATGGTACTAAATCCATTTCTTCCATAAAGAAAAGGAAAAAAAATGATTTAAACATTTCGTTAGTTAAACTTTTTGGAAATGTTTTCACCGATTTCTAGCAATAAATTCATTGTTTGGGTGAAATTGTGGTCTTGGTAGAGAACATTGAAACAAATCTCAAAATTATAATTCTAGTTTTTAATTTTTTTCTTTTCTCATTTGTGTTATATGTTGCTATTTTACATGTGAAATCTGTTTGATGGAACATTGTCAATAAATTGCAATTCAAAACAAGAAAGCCGACATTTACGAGAAGTAGTGGAAATAATTTAAAAACAAATATGGAAACTCAAAACCATCTATTCCATGTACTTTTCACTTCGTTTTTGCTTTAATATCACCAATATATGAACCAAATTAAATATGATTTTATCTAATAATGACAGTTAGCCTACACACTGTCAATAATCTCTATTACAAAATGAGTTCATAGTTCGTTTGGCACCCACTGCTATATTGATGTCAGTATACAGGTGGTAGCATTTACAATTCCCGATTATGTGTTGATTCATTCATTTTCCAAAAGAATACCGAAACATCTTACTATCAAGTTAATGCCACTATGTCAAAGGCGAAAATGTGGAAAGCGCACTTAGCACAATGAAAGATTGTTTCTTTTGTACATAATGCTAGTTCATAATTTTGTTCTTTTTCTGTATTTGGTGCTCCTCTTCCACATTCATTACAAGAAATATTATAATTTGTTGGGGTTAGTATTCCTTAGTATATGATTAACATAAATTTTGAGCTCCGCAAAATGGATGAATTTGATATATAGTATTCCTTAGTATTTGCTCAATATGAATTTCCAATCTCCACGGAGTGTATGAATTCGCACCTCTATATTTCAAACAATGTATCAAAAATTCTATGACATTGTTTATCAGCCACATGTGCAAAATGTGAAGGTGCGAAGAAAATTGAGCAGAGTTGCCTTCCATTGTGCACAATGGCCATGTGTGAACATGACAATAACAACAAATAGCCAAAATAATTGTTGAGACAAATAATTTTTTAATTATGATAAAACACAAAATTGACATTTTGTGTCGATGTCGATATGCGAATAAAAACATTTGTCCATTAAATATTTATTATTATCATGCAATATTAAATTAAGTTTCTTTTTAATAATGTCAAACAGTGTTGCAGAGGAAACTTTATTACATATACATGAAATTATTAGAACTTTAAGCACAAACTTAGTATCCAATTGAAATACAAATAAGCTTCCTCTACATAATGAAAACTCTGCACAATGAAACATGTTTCTACAATTATGGTTCTCAATTCGCTAGGTGTAAGCTTCCTTGCATGCATTAAAAAATAACTGAATTTTCTTTCATAATTATATTATTAATTATTTTTTACGATTGATAAAATTTATTATTAAATAAATTTGATTTCGTCATAAATTTAAATTACTTTAATTTATATTTATGATTTTTAGGTTTATAGTTGTTTAATGAAAGCTTTCATTTTATAGAGGAAGCTCTATTTGCACAATGTAAGTTTTAATATGAACTATGCAGAAGAAAAGCTCTGCATAATGAAACAGGTTTCTACATCTACCATGAGTTATTTAAACTATTATTTTCTTTAAGAAAATAAAATGTACACATCTATAACTAAATTACTTACAAAGGCCTATTTACCATTGACTATTGCAAAATGAAATATGGAGTTTTTTCACAATTCTTTGAAAAATAGAACCAATAGTTGAATGTATTATTATTATTATGAGATCTTACTTTCAACTTGAGAAAAATAATCTATTATGTCATAAGTATCTTCTGTTTTTTAGAAAGTGATAAAATTTTATTATTAAACAAATATGATTTAGTCATAGTGAATGTTTCATTGTGTGGAGCCTTCACTCTAAGCAAGAATCTTACTCTGCACAATGAAAAATTTCATTCTAATCCCCGCAAAATGAAATATTAATCCCTGCAACCCTTTCTTATTTACATGCATTCATAAATAAAGAGAATTGGAACAAACTAATCAGTCTTTTTTCTTGAGAAGACTTGAATAAGAATCAACATAGTTACAACAACTATAATTGGATTCAGATTCAAATGTTACTTACTATAGCTATGATTAAAATAAAAATTACAAATAAAGAGACCTGTAACAGATTAATCAACCTTTGTGCTTGAGAAACCTTGAAAAATAGGCAACATAGTTACATAACAACAATTGTATTCAAATTCAAATGTTAATAACTATAAATATGATTAAAATAAACATTATAAATGGAATAGATAAGTGAAAACCAAAACTCCTGCTAAATGTTCATTTTCATTATCATCAATTACAGACCATTACATAGAATATAAGGGCTCAAAAGCATAGTCTCATGAACTTATGTTCAATTGATATTCTTGAAGAACAGTATAAAATCCATAGCTATACAAATTCATATGAAAAACATTATTTTAGAATTCTTGATTAATTGGTAAACAATTTCAGTATTAGGACAGAGTAAACAAAAATCCATTTTAATTATCATGAATTATAAAATACTTGCTAATATATAAAAGCTCAAATAAAATACTAGAAAACAAATGTTCAATCATTGTTTTTTGCACAGCGTCTCAAAATTCATACCTATACAACATCCCATGCAAAATATAATCTTAGAATTATTTACATAATTGGTAAACAAAGTGAGAATTAGAAGACACAGTGATCAGAATTAAAGCAAGTATTGACTATAGAGTCATGGTCCATAAAATAGTTTTTGTTGCGTAAGGAATTTATCAAAATGTTAGTACTTGAATCACAAAAATAAGTGCATTCATCCCAATGGGGACTGTGATTGGCTTCTCATTGACCATAATCTCTAAAAGAAACCTGCAAAGGAAAACAACAAATTGCATTTAGGAATTAGATTATGATAACCTACCCAAAAAACTTCAATAACTAAATACGATGAACAGAAAAACAAATGTTCCAAGCTATTAAAACACTTAAAATATGCAAAATCCTAGCCTGACATTGTTTAGTTATTAGTTGTCTCTTGGAATCACGATTCCTCCAATGATTTTCCTTCACTTTAGCTTTAATGAATTCTTTCATGAGAGTGAATTAATGTGTTATTTAACATGTTCATTGAATATCTCCTCTTCAATCTCTCTAGCTTCTTCTTGCAACTATGAATCCAAGGCAAAGTACTCTTCATTAACACTAACAAATTTAATTAGTCATCTGCTAATTTCCTTTGTAGTAGAATCAGTTATATTATCAAAATTTGTTGTCTGTGATTGTTTTAGCTTCTCCAATTCAACCATAATCCTATTTTTCGAAATTAATCCAGACTCATATGTAATACATGAATCGTTCAAATCTCGAACAATCAGTACCACCTTGATATACACATTATCTCTTTTATTTTCTATGCTTCTGCATTCAGAAATAATGTCCTCTAATGTTATGATTTTCTCATACCATGAAGTTTTAATCTGTTTCATCCAATTATTCAGGAGTCCTTATTTCTCTTTTTCTTCCTTCCAATTAGCATATAATTACCATATTGCTTTCTCTTTCCTCATGCTCCCATTTTCTAGATAGGAAAACTTAATCCTTTGCAAATATTTGAAAGGATCTTGTCCAGTTACCATGTAATAGACTTGATTTACAAACACATCTTGAATTAAACAAAAAATTAAAGAAGTTGTATGCTCCCACAATATAGGATACCAAAACTACAATGGTTCCTCGTGAAAATTGAATTTAGGATTATAGGGTAAATTGTCAAATACATGGCCTGACACTAGGTTTGTTAACCAATACGCCTTCATAAAAAATCTATTACTCTTGAATAATATAACTAGCTAAATATCTAATTCATTGGAAATTACATCAACCCAATCAAAAATACAATTATTTCTGTATGTCTGATAAAGCACATAGAAAATGCATTTTGGAACATTTGTTGTAGTTTCTCGGCTCGTGACGAGGTAAAAGAGCCAACATAAGTCCCTAAATAGTTGTGTAAACAAAGGAATATCTAGTAGAGAAATATTGGACGGTACCTCGAAATTGGGGAAATGAATTCTCGAATAATGTGAATCTCTCTTGCTTTTGGCTTTAGGAAGTTATCTGCATTGGACAATTTTAAAAATTTGTTCACTTAAAGTAACTTGAGCAACCATCAGAGGAAACTTTGTTGCTTCTAGAATAATTTCTCTTGTTCTTGAATCAAATTTTTTTGTCCATAGACAAACAATTTCTCTGAAATCAAAGACCTTTGGAACACACCCAACTTTCGCTAATCCACTACTCCAAATCTTGTTGTTTTTTTTTCTCTTCCTTTGACAAATTCACATATCGTCCATACATCATCGACCAGTCGAACTCTCATCAATATTAGCAAGTGAGTTAATAGTATCATTGCAAATAGTCGCTTTCCTTCCTTTACTACCCATTTTCACTTTGCACTAAAAAATACTCTGTCAATGATTAACGTTTTCAAATTCCGTTTAACATTACAATTATTCGTTCTCTTCGCAATTACCATTTTTTACTATTACTCGTGTGGAAACTGTTATGCTCAACACCTTGAATAAATAGCAATTATATATACCAAAGCCAACATTTACAAAAAGTAATAGAAATAAATTTCGAAATTCCAAAAGCATCATGTCCATTCACTTCGCACTTTTCTCCTACTTCAAGATCATTGATATATGTGTCATAAAAATCAGAAGTTTACGAAACAAAAATAAATAAATAAATGAATGTCGTTGTCTACCAAGGTATTTTTTTCCTGGACAACCAAAAATTGTTGAAATATGGTATTTGTTTTTCAAACAAAATGGAAATATGAGTGTTTGAATCAAGTTTTTGATCATGGAAATGAATTCAGCACCATCAAAAACCCCAGCTGAACCTAAAATCTTTAAGTTTGACAAATGTAACTTGGATTAAAAAAAAAATACATATTTAGTAAAAAACATGCTAGAATTTCCATGGTTTTCTAGACAAATTTGAAGCCTCGTTAGAATATGACTGTGATCATGACAATTAACTAAAAAATTTCAATAATAGTTGTAAATAGTGAATTGTATAAGGACATTCACAAATAAATATTATGTGAAGATGTGTTCAACTACCTTCTACAATGAATCAACTTGACAATCGATGCCCACCACTATGTGAAATCAAACCAAATTTGAGATGTGAATGACTTGACATGCATTTTTTAACACTACAGTGCAAAGCTAACTATCAAGACATGTTCAATCTAGCTGGATGGAGTCACATATATTACCCCACACATTTCTTCTGCATACTTACGTCCTGTACAACATTAACCAAAATATTTGAACATAGACAAGGATTGGCTCTTATCATAATACAAAATACTAGACAAAAAAATATCATGATACACTAAAGTATTCTCAGACTAATGCCACTATCCACGAATTAATATTTTATGCCAATAGATTTATGTTCACTACGTTCACAAAAATTAATAGTTCATGCTAGTAGCTTTATGTTCAATTCCTTCAAGTCAGTTAATTTTGGTAACATGTGTGGGATGAAGGATGTGTGAAGGACTGGGTATGTGCAAGAGAACGGGGGCACAGAGGGGACTTTATTCCATAGAGATGGAATAATTTTAAACTCTTTTCCATTTAAAACTTTTACAGATTTAGTTGTATGAAAGAGAAGTTGCATAGAGCTATGAATCTATGTGGAATGAAGGATGTGAAGAGGATAAGGTATGTGCAAGAGAATGAGGGTGTAGAGGGAACTTTATTCTGTAAACGTGAAATTAATTAATAATTAGGAATATAAACTTCAATTTGTAATGTAATAAGCACAACTAGAAAGAGCAGTTTGTAAACTAGAAATAAAAAATATGTTATAGATTAAATACTTATTATTACTATGAAATATCAAATTAAATGTATTTTTAATGCATGTGAACAAGTAGTGTTGTGTGGGAGAACGGATGTGCGGAACAAGGATGAGAAACATTGATACATTGTGTGGCTCTCTTGTTTCATTTGTGCATCGGTACATTGAATGATGATGCGCTCACATGCATACTCAGTGAATTGAATGATGAAAGGACTGATATTTACCCATAATGATGTTTTCTATTGATCAGACAACAAACAACAGGACGATAAAAAATCTAAATGGTAGCTTTATCTTCGATACAAATATTTTGTAACATGTTTTGGACGAAAAATAGTAGCAGGTGGTGATTTTTAGGGAAATGAGTTAGCAAACATTTGAAACGATTACTATAGTGAAGAAAAATGTTATTTAACATTAGAATTCATTTGAAAAAAAAAACTAATAAATAAATAAATAACCAACAACTTGGAGCAAGTTGCACAAGTCAAGGAACAAAAACTCTCTTTTAGGATACTTTGTACCTCTACATACATTACGCTAATTATTTATCCATCATTTAAAATGCATCCAAACTTTTAATAAATATTATTATTTTCATCATTCAAATCACCGGCTATGCACGTGTGCAAGTAGCTTCATCCACACAATGAAAGATTCTTTTTCAAATTAAAACAGAGATAATATTCCTCTCCACAATGAAACTTTTCATTGTAATCTCTTCACAATGAAACCTTTCATTGTAAGCTCCACACAATGAAACAACATCCTATAATTATGGTTATACATAATCTAGCACAAGCTCTTTAAATTCTTATTTTCTTCCTCCACACAATGAACTTCTTCAAACTAAAATAGAGATAAGCTTCTTCTGCAGAATGAAAGCTTTCATTATAAGCTTCACATAAGCAAAACCTCCTATCAGTATTATGTTTACAATTTTTTTTAAAAACCTAATATTTCAAGTCTTCAAATCTTAACCGGCAATAACATCCTCTTGTCATGAAATTCGACAATATTGAATGCATATGCATGTATGAAACATAATAAAAAAATTTATGTTCCTTTCTCCACACACTTGTTTTCTCGTAGTTGGTACTATTACCCATGTCAAAATTGTTACATGCAACACACTTAATAATTAGCAATTTAACATTCCAAAGCTAACCACAATTGCGTCCATTTACTCTGGACTTTCTACTACTTTAATATCATTGTTATACATGTAATAAGAAGAAAAAATTTGCCATATAAATTAAATACAAACTACCTTGATCATGACAATCATCTAAGAGACTATTAATAATAATTGTGAATATAAAACTATGCAAGGTAAGCCTGTTTGAAAGTTAGGAGTATTGTGGAGCTTATTTATTTTTTGCACTATTGCTACCAACCACGAATTATTAGTTTATGCCAATAGCTTTTTGTTCAATGTATTCATCTCCAACATGTACTAACAATCAATGACAAGGAACATCACAATACATTGCTCTGAAATTGTCTCTCCATGACCTTACATTATAATAAGAGACGTCATTCAAGCACTATTTAAGAATATGATTTTATGCAACCTCAACTTTGAAGATAATAGTTTATGTAAGGCAACAGAAGCTTGAACAATACTCCCATATTTTAAATGGAATCTACAAATAACAAACATTACATGCTCTATTATTCAAAATACATAGTCGATTAGTAAAAAATCCTATTGATATGAGCAAATAGCTTCTTTTCTTTCTCCACTAACGATTTCAAATGCTTGCTAAATAATGTCCCTAGAAGTCACCACCTGTTTTTATATCATAGATAAAGTTAGCATCCAAATTTTTTTATCATCCTAATGTTTGTTCTCTAATTAATAAAAAACATTGATACCAATAAATATCAGTCCCCCTCAGCATGTATAATGTTATTTCTCTTCCCAATGATGCTAAAACTTATGGAATTTCATTACTATTTATTCAATAACAATAATATTCCTCAGACACACTAAAAAGACACTTAATTGAATATTCAATCATTAGTATTTAATTCACAAATGTGAGAAGCCAGAACGGGTGTGTGAAAGAAGTTTTCCAATGGGAAATTTATGTGTAAAATCGTAACATCGCAATTGAAAGATTTTGTTACACTACGAATTAGAGTTTATGTTCCTTTCTCCAAACACATGTTCTCCCGCACAACACTAATTGTTCACACGCAATAAAAAGATGCTTACCACAAATGCACATATTATTCGGAAATATTCTACAAAGAGAAAACACTACACATTATGTTATTCAACAAACGTAATCAATTAGCCAAACTTCCTATAGATATGATAAAATGGGTTATTTGTATCACTACAAATAGTGTTTTTTCCTCACTATGCTATCCATTTCAAATGCTTGCTGACTCGTTTCCTTAGAAATCACCTTCTACTACTATTTTGTGTCTGAAACATGTTATAGAAATAAATTTTCCATCCATATATTGTATCTTCCCGATGTATATCCTCTGATTAATAGAAAACACTATTGTGGGTAAATATTAATCCTTTCATCATTGAAATCACCAACTACACACGTGCACATGTCTTCATTCAATGTACCGACACATAGGCGAAACAAGAGAACCACACAATGTATCAATGTTTCTCATCCTTCTTCCACACATTCGTTGTCCCGCACAACACTACTTGTTTACACATATTAAAAAGACACTTAATTTAATATTGCATAATAATAATGACTATTTAATCCACAAAATACAAGTTATTTCTAGTTTACAAACTAACATTTCTAGTTATGCCTATTACATTATGAATTGAAGTTTACATTCCAAGTTATGAAATTAATATTGCAAATATGGAATAAAATTCCCTTTTCACCCCTGTTATCCCACATATACCCCGTCCTTCACACACCCTTCATTCCACACATATTCACAGCTCAATGCAACTACTCTTCCACACAACTAAATATATAAAAGCTTTAAATGGAAAAAATAAACAATAAAATAAGAAAAAGTAAATAAATAAAAGAAAATAAAAAATTAATTCCATCTCTGTCGAATAAATTCTTCTCTTCACCCTTGTTCTCTCACACATACCATGTCCTCCACACATCCTTCATTCCGCACAAAATCACAACTCTATGAAACTTCTCTCCCACACAACTAAATCTATAAAAGTTTTAAATGGAAAATAGCTTAAAATGAAATAATAAAAAATAAATGCACTAACAATACATGTTAGAGAATTAACCAAAAAAACACCCCACTACCCCATAAAGGACCTTCTCAAGGCATTTTGTCAATGTCAGTGTTAGAGCACTCATTGGTGGAATGGCCACTCACATTGTTACTATTACATTCTGAATAAAATAGCTTCCTCCTAGCATCCTTCATTCTGCATGTATATTTCATAATAATAATAATAAGCATTTAATCCGCAAAAGGTTTGTTGTTTCTAGTTTACAAATTGTTCTTTCCAGTTATGACTATTACATTACGAATCAAAGTTTTTGGTCCTAGTTATTAAATTAATTTCACAACTACGAAATAAAGTTCCCTCTACACCCCCATTCTCCCGCACATACTTATGGGTCCCATTAATAGGTATATTTTGAGGTTCATTATGCTATCCTCCAACCCTTAGAATTTTACTTTTCTCACACTAATTCACATTTGTATTCATAAAATGCTTAGCAAGAAGAGTAAAGGGTGTTTTTCATCGTATGTGGACTAATGTGATTAAAATGTAGGAAGAAGAAGCATTTTGAGGCATTTACTATGCAGGGACTTGATGGAGACAACTAGGAGAGAATCTAGGGAGGCTTGTCCACTTCTTTAACTCTATAACTCGGCTTGAGATCACCAAATCCTCACTCACAAGCTCGAATTCATTGACATTTGAGTAACTCCAAGTGCAAGTGAAGATCAAGGAGGACAAAATCAATAATTTTCGAGCTATTGGAGGGAACCATTCCTATTTTCAAGGGAGTTTCCATCAACTACCTTCTTATATAAATAAACCAACTAAAAGACTCATTAGGATTCAAATTTTTGATTCAGCTAAGAGTAGTTATTGAGGCCAAGGCTTAACCTTTTTATTGTTAAATTTCATATGATGTATGAGACTACTAATTAATGTTAATGAGAAGATTGTTATTGAGTTGCATTTGAGCTAGTCCTAGAGGGATGAAACCCTTGGGTTTGGGCCCAACCCATAGGCTTTAATCTCTATTCTATATTTCTGTCATGTTCTTGTTTCCAAGAATTTCATGTATTTCTTTTGTTGTGGTAGATTTTAAGCTATAAAAATGTGTGATTGCAGGCTTCCCTATCACCTTTCTTGTGGGAAGAATGATTGGAAAGATTTACAATATCAATCCAAAAAAAATTGTTTATGATTTCTTGGAAAAATATCGATGTTATTTATCCTTTTGCATGATTACTTTCTGAAACTTAGGGGTTTGTTTGGTGATCAGAGTAGTGTTTTGAAATAGAATAGATGTTAATCAAATTCAACTCATCTTTTGCATGACAGTTTATCTCACTGTGTTATTGATCATTTGATGCATGCATTTGGCTAGTTGAAGGGTTGTGATTGATCTATAGGGGTGGGAACATATTTTAATCTTCACTTGGACTTCTCCATCTCCTCCCTTTACCCTTCACACTGCTCTCAAGCTCTGTTTCCATACTCATTCTATTTAGGCAATTAAGGACACCGTGGGCATCCACCTTGGTGCAAGACAAACCTCCGAGAGGCCCTGGGATTGGATAGGAGGCTTTCCCAACCTTCATTCACTCCCTCCTATCTTCATCCATCTTCTCTTTCCCTAAAAACACCATCTCCACCCTCAAAAATCTCTCATAACCCCTCCTGTAGCAATACAGGACCTCTTCTAGCAGCACGTGTAGCAGGCATGTAACACTATTTTCCTCCACCTGTTTTGCTCCCCACTTCAACATGAGGTTGGTTACGATGAATAATGACCCCCAACTTGTCATTTGATGGTTAATAGAAGCTCTTAGACCACTCCAACCTCTTATTTTTCTCATTGCAATATAGAGTAGAATTAGTATTTTTATTCACAAACATGTTACAAGTTAGATTTCTTATTTTCAAGCAAATGTAAAGTAGATCAATGATATATCCAAGTAGGTTATTGGTTTGATGGAATGTGAAAAATAGAGTAGCTCCACTTCTACAGGTAAATTAGCCCTTTCCCTCTTATGTAATGTTAATTAACATCTACAAGTTGAATGAATGGCATTCTGACTTTCATCGTTAAAATCAGTTCCATCAAGAGTTTTTTTACTATAGTTAAGTTTGAGGAATGGTCTCTGAACACCTTGATCTGATGTCATGACTGATGGTGGCATGAGTAGAACCTAACCTACTATGCATACAACATTGTCACCTCTAAGTTTGTATGAACCACAGTTAATAATTTAAGTTGAGGAGCCCTTGGGGGTTGCAACACTCTTGGTGTAATACCAAGGTTCACCACATACCCCTTCCTTCACACATCCTTTATTCTGCACATATCCATAGCTCCATGTAACTTCTCTTACACACAACTAATCTATTAAAGTTTTAAATGGAAAAGAGCTTAAAATTAATTTAATCTCTATGGAATAAAGTCCTCTTTGCACCCCCATTATCCCGCACACGCCCCATCATCTGCACCTCCTTCATTCCACATAGATTCACAACTCTATGCAATCGTTCTCCCGCACAACTGAATCCATAAAAGTTTTAAATGGAAAGATCTTAAAATGAAATAATAAAAAATAAATGCACTAGAAATATGTGTCAAAGCACTAACTAGAGAAACACCCCCTATCCCGTAAAGGACCTACTCAAAGCATTATGTCAATGTTAGTGTCAGAGAACTTCCCAATGTAATGACCACTCACATTGTGTCTATTACATTCTGAATAAATTCCCCTCCTCTGCACATAGCCCATCCTCTGCATAACCTTCATTCTGCACATACCCCATCCTCTGCATAACCTTCATTCTACACATACCCCATCCTCTGCATAACCTCCATCCTGCACAGATTCATAACTTTATGCAACTGCTCTCCCACACAACTAAAGTTGTAAAAGTTTTAAATGGAAAAGAGTTTATAATTAATTTTTTATTTATGAAATAATGTCCCCTCCACACCCTCGTTCACCTGCACATACACCATCCTCCACACATCCTTCATTCCACACAAATTCACATCTCTATGAAACCCTTGTTGTCATTCTCAAAGAAGTAACCAAAGAAATGCCCCCCCTAGTGACGTAAAGGACCTAATTAGAGCATTTTTTCATTGTCAGTGTCAGAGCACTCATTGAGGAAATGGCCACTCACAAAATTATCAATTTTTTGGATTTTAAAATGATTTTTCATGCACTGAAAAATAACAAAAATAAATCACCTTCCACTAGGGGAATTATGTCGCATCAAGGCTCACTCAAGTAATGGAAATTAGAAATAAGATTTCCATAAATTAGAAAAATCTTTTTGAATTTATAGCAAAATAGAAATATTTAACATTTTCTAAAAAAATGTTAAAATTGTAAGAAATCAGTGAAATAATACATATTCTATGCACTTTGACTATGGGGCAAATGTTATAGTCCCTGGCGAGGTAGGGAATAATAAGGAGTTGAATAATCCCTAATAACCTGAGACAAAGACCTTATAATTTTGTTCACCAAACCTGCACTAAAATCATCATAAAAATAAGAATCAATTTTGTTACTTAATATGAGTTTATAATCTCATTTAAAATATGTGTGTGTGTGTGTGTGTGTATATATGTGTGTGTGTGTGTGTGTGCAAATATATGTGTACACACACACACACATATATATTTTGTCTGTGTTTATGTATTATTTTGATCAATATAATTTGTTTAAAAACAACTTTAAAATATAAATTATCTATAATTGAATTGAAACTTTTTTCTTATTTAATACATATATATTAAAACCTTTGTGGTGGCTCACATTATAACCTTTGTCATAGTATTATCATCTCTTCCGACTTATTATTATTAAACCACTATGATGGCTCAATTATGATCTCAATGGTAGTTTTATGATCTTCTAGAATACTACATAGACACCTCAAAGAGTCTATGTAGTATTCCAGAAGAATTTCTAAACATCATAATGTTAACTGTGAAAATTAGCATGCTAAAAAGTATTGTGATCTCTATGCTATTATGAGCTCATATTATTATTAAAATATCTATGGTGACTCGGAAGGCGAAAATTTTTGGGTTGTATTATAAGCTCTATGGTGATAGTTGTTTAATATTATTAAAACCTTTGTGGTGGCTCACATTATAATCTTTGCGGTGATAATTTGTGGCTCATAGTATATTTTGTGGATAAACGTCTCTACGGTTTGTACTATAATCTTTGCGACATGTATTATCTCTATGGCTCTGTGGTACACCCTATCTATGACTCTTGGTGAATTTAATATGTGGCTCTTTGGTGAATACTCTGGGCTAGGGTGAATTTTCTTCCACAAATCTCCTAGGTGCATAAGTTCTTTTCACCTATTATTTATTTTCCTTACTAGTTCTATTAGTTAAAATTATGATTATTTCTCCCCAATATGTCTAAGCCTCCATTTGGCGAAGGGAAGTTAAGCAAAATCACTCTACAGAGTCTCTATGATCATATTGACTCTTTATAAAACTAAAGAGGAAAGAAAAAGGGAACATAAAATAGAATTACCTACAATGCTTAAGGAGCATAAACTCGAATTATCTATATTGCTTATGGAACATAAGCTAGACATATCCATAAGGCTTGACAACAACTACAAATCATTTGAAAATAAAATTGTAGCACACGATTCTGAACTCTAAGGAATGAATGTAGGATGAAAGAAATAGAAAACAAAAAATAATCAAGGTTTGAGGAAAATTGCACCTTGAGAGGCAATATTAAAGAACCAAAAGAAATAATAATTTGGCCCTGAGCAACACAAAGAATAAACTAGATATCAAACCCATAAAAGAGTAAATGAAAAAAAATGAAAAACTAATTTAATTAGATTATGAGCCTCATAAAAGAGCCTTGAACCTTATAATTGTTGTTGTAAAATAGAAAAAGGATGAGGACACAATAGAAATGGTAAAAAAAATGCTGAAAACTAAGTCAAAAGTTCAAACAACTTATCTAATAGAAGCGAAAAGGGTAGAAAAGATACTAAATCATAAACATAGATTGATCCATGTTAATGTAATTTGTAATCACCATAAATTATATATACTTAGTAAATATCCAAGCTTAAAATGGTTAAGAATATTTATTAATAAAGATCTTATTCTGAAAGATCAAATTGAACTAAGGAAAGTGGTTAAAAAGGTAAAGGAGGCAAGAAAGGAAGGCAAATAGGGAATAATTAGAAATATGAAAGCTATTATTTTTAGGTAGAGACCAAAATAAGAGTGATAAATAGGAATTTGGAACACTCTATATCCTCTTCTAAAATTCTCATGGTTTTCCTTGACATAAAGGTCCTATGTTAAGTTGGATCTCAATTGATATTGATCTTATTTTTTTAGTTGAAACTTGGGAGCATAATGAATCTAGGGTCCCCCACATAGATAGATTCCTTCTCTAGTTAGCTTGTATCAAGAAATACTCTCATAGAAGTTTTGGGGGAATAGCTTGTTATATATAAAATAATATTTCTTCTCATTATTAGCATCATAAGATTGACCCCCTTCAATTGGTACATTTGGATCAAATTTTTTTACTCTAACATCAACAGGATTTATCTCACAATTTGTTATTTTCTCTTATTAACTCTACCTCTTCTAAGAAGTATAACCTAAATAATAACTTCTTGTTCAATACCTAAGAACAAGATATTCACATTCTAAGGAAGAGGGTAATATCCTCTTGATAGGGAAATTTAATTCTAGAACGGATGCTAACCAAGCTACTCTCCTAAGAAATAACTCTCACCCTAATCCCCTCTACATATATGAGGACTTCAACTTACCAAGTTGATTCAAAATAAATTTTAAAGACATAACCGAGAACTTGTTTGGTACTGAGCTAACCAAACTTTGCAGTTCCCAAGACCTGATAATTTACAGTGTAATTAATAAGTGGTCAGCCTCTAGCTAGATGACTTGCATTCATGGGCTTGGAAGTAGTATTGTGGATTATGTGATATAAGATACCCTGTTATCAACTTTATTGTAAATTTTGACCTCCTAAATGACCACGAGCTTAATTTTGATCACTGACCGCTAACCTTAACTCTAAACCTTGACATGCACACTAGCCACATGCAAGAGAATTGTGAGAGTCAAAGTCACATTCATTTCGATAGAAGTAAAATGGATCTCTTCTTAAAGGATTTAAAAAGGAATTTAGATTTATTAACGTATAGTGATAACATTGATCACCTTTACCATAAATTTACTATAAATCTTTCCACTACCATTAAAAATTTCTCTACCGAATTGTCCTATAAAAAAATAATAAAACTTCTAATCCTTGGTATGATAAAATTGCTAGGAAAGCAACTAGAGATGCTCCTAATGAAACCTTCAAGCTCGAAAAAATAATTAGGCATAAATCTCTTATCAAAGGGAAGAAGATATCCTATATAAATAGAAGGCAAGAACTCCTTCGCCTTTCTAAACCTTAGCCTAGAAAGCTTTGGAGGAATATTATTGTTCATAAAATTAAATAAAATAATTCGATCACATTAAAGAATTGTAATATATATCGTAAGAATATTTATGATTCCCCTGACACCATGGGCACCATCTTGAACACTCCTATAGAAGAGGATATCATTTCTTTGGAAAACGTGCAGTTTGGGATTAAGCAACCCACCAGTGGGAAAGTTAGGGATATTGAATGCTACCAAGTTGAAAATTTGAAAATGGGAAGGCCTATCCTCATTCCTCATATTCACAAACTTCTCAATTTGGTAGCAAAACAAGGCTTCCCTATGCCTTGGAAGCAAAGCCTTATTGTACCTATCTTTAAAAGTGGGGATACAAAAATTCCCTCTAACTACAAGACAACTATGATTAGTCACATCTTATCCAAACTATATGGACTCATTTTGGAAAAGAATATTAGCTTTTGGATTGAAATTCATGGTAAAAGAGATAAAGGGAAAGGTGGATTTAGGATACATTACATGACTATAGACCATCTTGTTACTCTTAGGATTATTGCATAGGAATTTTGCAATAATAAGCCGATCTCTTCTATTATTTTGTTGACTTTAGAAAATATTTTGACATAGTTCCGTGGGATAAGATATGGAAGAGGTTAGAAGAGATAATTTTTCCTCTCAAGTTGAGAGTTGTTGTGACTAGGCTAAATGAGAATGTTATTGTCAAGCTTAGGATCACCAAGGGTTGGTCAGAAGAAATTAAATGCAATATCGGAGTTAAGTAAGGGTGTCCCCTATCCCATATTCACTTTTTCATTTACATTGATAAGATAGAAGAGTGTTTGAAAGTTATAGGATGTGATGGCCCCAATCTCAAAGGTTTGGCCATTAATCTTCTACTTTGTGCTAATAATAATTTTATTCTAGTTGGGAGCCATGACGATCTCTACAATCGCCTTAGAATACTCCAAGATTTTTGCTCCAAAATGTGTATGATTATTAATACCAACAAGACTAAAGTCATGATAATTAAATCCAAAAATATCAGCTATGATAATTTCATTTACGATAACAACCACTTGGAGAAAGTTTCTTCATACAAGTATATAAGAATTAACATTCATTATTGTTGAAGAGTGTAGCTATGGTCGGTCTTCATAATCCTTGTTGTATTTATTATACTATGTAAAAACGCGGAAGAAAAGTAACTTTTAAACTAGAAAAAGGAAAATTAAAAGAATGGAAATAAACAAAATCAACTAAAATTAAGATCCTTGAAAATAACTCGTACTTACGTAAATAACATATTTACTATACTCACGTAAATAACATATTTACTATTATTTACTACCCACCATAATTTAAGTATATTCTTAAAAGATGGGATAAGAAACAAGATGTAAATAAATATACTTACCGAGGGTTACTGCCCACCATTATTTACGTGTTCAACAAATATGAGTAAAAATGTAAATGTGCATACTTGTTAGAATTTAATTTACACAGAGACATGAACTAATTTGCAAAGAGACATGTATCTTGGGTATCTTCAATATAAATACACCTGAAACTTTTCATTTTATACAGATCCTTATCACTCACATCTATCTCTCTTGTACACGTGATCTCACATATGTTAATTTTTCAACATTTTAATCTCTACTTTCCTTTCATGGTTATTGGTTGAATTTCTAAAGTATGAATGCTTGATGAAGATAAAATAACTATAATATATATTCACAAGTAATTACCATAGTTCATAAATAGTGCTTCTATCCATTGTACTCTTTTTTTCAACAATCATTAGCTCAACTCCAATTATAGCATTGAAAAAAGGATAATTGGGGGTTGGAAAGCTTATTATGGGCTTGAAAACAATTGCAAGTTGATAGATATTTGGGTATGGACTAAGAAAAAGTTAATTTTTGAGACTCTTGTGACCATTTTTATTTTATATGGATGTGGTGTTTGAATTTGCAGTATATCTAGAGAATCATGGAGGAAGAATGAGTTGATCCAAAAGATATTTATAACCTACAAATTCAAGATTAAAGGAAATACTTTCGAACTTATCCTCTTGATTGAAGCTAGCCTTTCCCTCATTAAAATCATAGTTATGATTAGGAATCTCATGTATACGAAGAATATATACAACATGGAAGCCAAGAGGTTCCCCAAAATTGCTTCTAACTCTAGCCAAAACTCCCACCTCTGACTCAAGCGAGGCTAGCATAAGGATGCCTAGTCTTGGCTAGACCATTCGAGAGTAAAGGAGGAGATCATTTTGGAGAATAAGGATAATATTAAAATTATTATTACTTCCAAATTTAAGGATAAGTTATGGGATTATAATGAGTTAGAGGGATAGAAAGCTAAGGTATTATAAGGAGGTGATCAACCCTAGTGTTGATGAGTATAATTATCTTTCTGAGTTGACTAGTGCTAAGAAGAAAATGAAAATTTCCAAGATAAGGACTTCTCATGAGCTTCAAAGTGAAATCAGGTATTGGTCAATTCCCAAAACACCTTGAGATGAAAGAGTGTCACATTCCTGACAATAAGAGGGTTGAAGATGAAAAGTGCTTTATCTTGTATTTCCAAGCTCTTGCTCACATTCGTTCTAATTTTCAAAATGCTTGCCACACTACCAACCTTCTTGACTTGTTAAGTCCTCAAAACTATCATGATCTAGGAAGGCTTCTCTCCCTCCTTTTCAATCATAGAAATAAAATATTAATGAATCTCAAGTAATCTCTTACTTTTTGACTGTCCAATAGAACATATTGATCTTAGCGGACATTAATCATCATCACGATCATTATCAAATATTTAAATGTCTTATTTTAATAATTATAATATGTTTAAAATTATTTATAATCATTTACAATACATTTATAAATATAAAAATTAATAATTAATTAAATTAAATTTTAATGATTAAATTAAAAATTCAATTCTACTTATATTGTAATTCATTTTAATAAAATAATAAAGTATATAATTTTTTAAATATTTATTAATATATTATTTTAAAAAATATATGAATATACTCCAATTGGGGTGGGATGGGACGCGAGACCCCCACGTGGATTGTCGCCATGCATTAAGGGACGGGGAGTAGGGTAGGTGGGCGGTCCACCCAACGTCCCCACATGTGTAAGGAAATAAATACCTAGAGAGACTGGCAACAAGTGGCAATCACATTTGGAAGGAAAACAACAAAGGAGGGAACACAAGAGAGAGGTGGTGAGGGTAGTCATCATATTAATGCATGGTCTTTGGTAGAGCTCACCTACCGGAGTAGAGACCAGTAGCAGGGTGGTGGAATTCGCCTGCGGGAGTAGAGATCAACACCATCAGCAAGACGATGCCAACAGAGATTTGTCTAGACAGGGTCATTGGTATGTATTTAAGGCCTTCTTTGTTCTAGAAATGGAGACTATGTTGCAAGAAAGGATGCTGGATTGGAAGGGATGGGTGATGGTTCTGCATGTTTATGGTAGAATTTGGTTGAGTTTATTGTTGTTGATGTCTGAAATTTCAATTTCAGTGTTATATGGAAATTTGTTGGCTCAAAGGGGCATGCATGGAGGGTTTGGGTCTACTCTTGGCATTCATATTGCAAATTTTGTTCCTTCATCCTTCAAATCCATGCGTCTGAGACCTAGATGGGACCGAGGCAGTTCTGAGCACCTGCGGTCACCCAGAAATTTGTTGGGCTAGAGAAGAAAGAATGGGGAGTTTGGAGTTCATATTACCAGTATGTTTGTTCATTCTATTATAGTCAATTCTTTGGGTAAAGTTTTGGTCCAGTGGGGTAGGAATGGGGAGCCGAGGCCCCAAAAAATTAGTGTGTTTGGAAATTCTGCCATAGCTTGGTCTCCCGGCAAACCCTTGGCCCATGGGGGCATGAATGGGGATTAAAGAGGACCCTAATACCTATGCATCTGCCAATTCCATTAAGGCGTGGTTTAATTCTGGGAGCCAGAGCCCTGGTCAAAACTGGGGTAGAATACATAGTTGAAGGGAGGGAATGCAGTCAAGTCTGAGCACACCCTTTACTAGTATGTTCGTTAATACCATCATGGTTAGGTATTCCAGTAATTTTTAGGTTCATAGGAGCATGAATGGGGAGTCGATGTCACCAAACATTGGTGTGTCTGTCAATTTAGCCAAGATCCCGTCTCCAGGCAAAAACCTGACCCAAAGGGGCATGAATGGGGACTTGGAGTATCCTAACACATGTGTGTTTGTAAATTCTATTATGGTGGGGCTTAATTCTTGGAGCTAGAGGACTAGCTGGACCTGGGGGAGAATAGAGATTAAAAGGGAGGGAATTCACCTAAGTCTAGGCACCGAGAGGTCGAAGGCAAATGATGAGGCGGTTGGGGGAAATTGGATTTCACTCCTTAGACCAAGAAACTTGACATTGTAACTATGTTCCACAAGGCATAGATGGATGGAAATACCGACATTTGGATGTTTGTTTTTAATTATTCTACATACATTACTCTTTAAGGTCGGTCTAAATTACTTATCCTTCCGACTCTGACACTTCTACTGCATGCCAAGGCAAGAGCTTGGGAGGTTCCATGATCGAAGGAAATTCTGGTTGAAGGAAGCATGGTGAAGGAAGAGGTGGGGCTGAGGAAAAGAGGGTGTCGCCACAACTATAAACAAAAAAAAATAAAAGGAAAACGTCGTTGGCCTCGACTCACAAGACCCAGCGAAAGAGAGGTAGGAAAACCGAGGAGAACATGCAAAACCTCATGCATGCTTACAGTGGGGGAACCCCAGCATAAGTGAAGTCCCTAATTTCATCTTGGGAGGCAGAATTGAACACCAAGGTTGTAGCAGAGTTGCCTCCAACAGAGGATTGGGAACACCTGCTTCTAGACCCTGGACACACCCGAGGTAGGTAGACTCTCTTCAAACAGTTAGTCCAACTCTACTCGGTCATGAAGAATTTATTAGCAAAAACAATGACAGCTACCAGGAATTTGGAGGGGCCACCATAAACCCAGCAAGAGGGTCTTGGCCTAAAAGATATTCAGTGGTAGATCCATGCAGTATAGGTGCCGATGTACCACTAAAATGTCTGCCTTGGCCACATGGCAAAATAGCTACAAATCCTGCAATAGAATGAAATGCCAAGGTCAAGTGCAAAGGACCTGGCTCCCATAGAATCATTAGATGAATGACTGTCGAGAATTTATGAACCTCCTGAAAGTTTTTTGATGTTTTTGTTACAATGATTTGGTAGGATAGCATTTATATTGTCACTAGTAAGTTTAAACAAATAGTAGACATAGTAACTTATATAGCTTGGATGGCATATGATGTTGATCAGTGGCCAACATACCTGGTTCCCTTCGGGCAGGTTGAGGCCACTGGACATATATTTTGTAACCTGTTCTACATATTATTAATATAAAAGAAAGGTATTGTCAAGCTTACACAAAATAATAATAATAATAATTTTATTTTTATTTTAAAATTGAAAATTTATTTATGAAATGTAGTGAATGAGGAGATGTTTTATTGAGGTACCTTTATATAAAGGTTTCAATTCAAAATTTTATACATATAAATATTCTAATTACATTAAGAATTGATATTATCTAAATTAAATAATATGATCCAAGATACATTAAGTGAGCCTAAATAAATAATAATTATATAACTTAAGTTTATTTTATAGATGAGGTGCTCTCTAATTCAATATGATAGAGATGTTGCAGCATAATGTAATGTAATGTTCCCTAAATATTTGTATTGCGTGGAGAGGCCCTCTCTAACCTAATATGGTAGTGATGTTGTAAACTAATGTAATGTCTTGTAAATATTTTTACTTAGTCAAAATAAAATAAAAGTAACCATACTTTAAACATTTTTACGTTGTCAAAATAAAAAGAAAAATAGCCCCGCTTTAAAATAAAAGTAATTTTAAACTAAAATAATAAAGTAAACTTGACTTTAAATCAACCTAGATCCATCTTTAACTCTGGATCTACCAAGTTGAGAGGGATCAGATCCCTTGAGATGCAAACCTATTTTAGAGGGAAAAGAGATTTGATCCCTATCGGTCCTTAGTAGATGGAGCTAGGATGGATCTAGGTTGATTCATGGAGAGGCAATTTCTAGCCTAGTATGATAGAAATGTTGTAATGTAATGTAAACATTTTACCTCTGTCAAAATAAAATAAAAATAGCTCTCTAGAAATAAAATAATAATAAAAATAAAAATGACCTATAGTATTGAGAACCCATAACAATGACCTATGGTATTCATGTGAAATATAACCTATTTAAAGAGGAAATTAAACTAGCATATATCCATTTTAACAAGTAATCGACCAAACCTAAAATAAATTTAAATTAATCTTTTATCATTACTAATTTCAAAAATAAAATAAATAATATTAAAATAAAAACATTTTCTATCAAATTCATAGTAAAACCAATCTAATAAATATTCACATGCTAACCAATTAATTATATATATAATTTATGAAAAACCTAATAAACCCTCACATAAAGAACAAGTTCCAATGCAATTCATGAAACGGAGAAATAAAAAACCCTTCGCATAATAACAAGTTCTCATAGAATTCATGAAACGGAGAAATAGAAAACCCTTTACATGATAACAAATTCTAATCAAATTCATGAAACGAAGAAATAGAAAACCCTTCGGAAAATAACAAGTTTTCATAAAATTCATGATAGGAGAAAGACTTAAACCTAATGGAGTAACCAAAAAAAAGATGATTATAAAGTTATCAAAAGAATAGAAAAATAAGGCATTTTCTCTTAATTATACCATTTATATTAATATTACATTTATTTTTTAAATTACACTTTATTAATATTACATTTTTAAATAATTTAATTATAATGCATTTGATTTTTATAAATATTTTATTATTTTGAATATGTTATATATAAAAAATCAAGATATTAAATATTTTAATAAATTATTTAAGGAGGATACCATTAATTAAGGGTAGTAATTAATTGAGTATGTGTTTTTTTATTAAGAAGTTATAGAGTTTAAATTTATAAAAAGTAAAATATGTAGAATTTTTTTAGATTTTACTAATGAAATTACTATCACTTTTCATAAATAAAAGAATCTAATACATGTATTTAATAACTAGTTTGATCATAGTTTTAAAATTAGTTTTATTTATTTATTTTTGGGCAAATACTCATGGAAAGATTTGAATCTTGAATTTCACAATTCACATAACCCAATATGATAGTGATGTCGTAATTTAATGTTTAACATTTTAAGTCAAATTACAAGAAAAATAAAAATTAAATTAAAAAATTAATGTAAGATTTTAATTTGGTTCAAATTAAAAAGAATTGATAAAATAACAAAATAAAAATAACCCTATAAAAATAAAATAATAATAAAAATGACCCATAATATTGAGAATCCATGGTATTCATGTAGAATGTAGCCCATGTAAATGGAGAAATTAAACCAGCCTAGATCCATCTTAACTCTAGATCTACCAAGCTCAGAGAGAGATTATTATTCTTCAATTTTAAGGTCATTGCCAAGGGTGGAGATTTGTCTGCTAAGTCCAAGAAGGCATACATACTCTACCCCTCTGTTTTTGAACCTGTGACCTCTTAGGAGAAAACACATGCTCTTAACTATTAAACCCACTCAAACTGTATAACAAGGTAAACCAATTAAATTACCTCATAAACTAAAATTAAATTATTATTATAAAAAATAAATCAAAATTAATGAATAAAAAAACAACGCTTATTATAAAATGATGATGATGATGGTTAACGTCCACTAAGACCAAACTTTGGTCTATCAGACCTAAAAAAACGAATTATTTAGATTGATTTAAGATTTTATTCCTATGCTCACAAAAGCTGGAGAGAAGCCTCCCGAGCTCACTATAATTTTGACAACGTAAAAGGCTAGGAAGGTTAGTACTGCAACAAATATTTTCAAACTGAGATCTAATGTGGTTGTACCTGGGGCACTCTAAGAGGAAGTGATTTTCATCCTCGATGTTCATTTTCTCACAGAGATGGCAGAACCTTTCCATCCATGGTGTTTTAGGAACTGCCCAACGACCCGTTTCATTATGGAGCTCATGAGAGTTCGTTCTAATCTTGGCTATATTAATTTTCTTCTTTGAGCTAGTTAAAACAGAGAGATAGTTTTGATCTTCTAGTGTGGGGTTGATGACCTCCTTATAATATCTTAATTTTCTTTTAACTGCTAAATCTTTCTCACACCACATTTTTTCTTTGAACTTAGAAGTAACAATATTTTTAATGTTATTACTGTTTTGCAATGCAACATTCTCGTCCATCTCCCAATGGTTTAACCAGGCCTTGGTGTCTTTATACCAACCTCATTTGAGTCTTAGGTGGTTTTGGCTGGAATTTAAAGCTAGCTTAGGAAGTATATGATCTCCTATGTTATTGAGTTTGTGCTTGTACAACAGAAGCCTAGTCATAACTAGGCTCTCGAGAGGGGAAAGACCCACTTCTGGATTTGCTCAATCTTTCTCCAGGATTCTCTAGAGATGCTACAACCCCAAACCTCACATCCATATACGATAACCGAAGTGACTAAAGTTTCAAAGAGCAACTTCTTTCTATCCGACATTACGAGGTTTGCCATTTTACAATTATTTTCAAGACCAAAATAAACTTTCCATCCCCCATTAATCCTTTTCTCAATGCTATAGTTCTAGTTGAGCTTATGATGAATATCAATTCCTAGGTACTTGTAGGAAGACACTTTCTCCAAGTTACTATTGTCGTACATAAAATTAGCATAAGTGTCATTCTTGGATTTGATAATCATAACTTTTGTTTTGTTAGTGTTAACAATCATACCTATGGTAGAGCAGAAATCCTTAAGAAGTATAAGTTGCTTATCAAGATCAGATGGGCACGTTGCGAGAAGAACAATATCGTCAGCGTAGAGAAGAAGGATGATGACTATCCCAGCTAAGATCGTGCCAACACATCCTACTTCCTCTAAACAACCTTCTAGCTTGTCGATGTAAATGCAAAATAGGGTAGGGGAGAGGGGGCAACCTTGTTTAACTCCGATATTACACTTAATATCTTTCGACCACCCGTCATTGCTCTTTAACTTGGCAATTACATTCTCGTATAACCTTATAGTGACAACTCTCAACTCAAAAGGAACCTTTATCTCTTCTAATATGTTCCAAAGGTTGTTTCCAGGAACCGTATCGAAATCCTTTCTAAAGTCCACAGAGCAACAAAAGGGATTGGATTTATCATTGCGGAATTCCTCCGTAATGATCCTAAGCGTAACGAGGTGTTCTGTTGTTGAGTGCTGCTTTCTAAAACCCGCTTGGACTTTAGCCCGCTTACCTTCACTTTCAAGCCATATGATCAACTTCCTTTCCAAAATAATACCATATAACTTGGCTAGGAGAGGGCTGATCATAATTGTCTAATAATTAGAGGGGTTATTTGTATCCCCACTTTTAAAAATAGGGATAATGAGGCTATCAGTACAAGGTTTAGGGAACCCTTCCTTGACTTCTTGATTGAAAAGCTTGTGGATGTGGGGGATGAGGATAGGACCTCCAATTTTAAGATTTCTGCCTGGTAACCTTAAATGTCCTTAGCTTTCCCATTATTGAGGAAATTAACCCCAAACTTAATATATTCTAAAGAGAAAATGTATTTCGTTGTGAGGAGGGTTTCCAAATTATCCATGACATTTGGAGATTCATAAAGCTTTTCCAGATAGGAATTCCAATCGCGAAGAGCAATTTTATTATTATCTTTAGTCTTCCTAGTCACAATCTACCTCCAAAATTTCTTAGGAGATACCTTAGAGGGGTGTAAGAGATTCTCCTACCCTTGACAAATGTGCTACCTCTTTTTCCTTTTAGTTATGGCTTTGTATAATTTTATCTTGTCCAGTTTAAGAGATTCATCAACAACTTCCTTAATTGCTCTCTTCGCACTTTTAAAATATTTTTCATACCATGGATTGGTTTTTATATTTCTTTTATTATTTGAAACTTAAATTGAGAACTTGTTGAATCTAAGAGGGTTGTAGTAAAATTATGATATAGGTCTTCTATGTTGTCTATACTAGATAAAGGAAGAAAATTAGCTTTTAATTCATTTAGAAAGAGATCATTTTTATTTCTATCAATATTAATTTCTTTTGGTTGTAAGTATTATTTTCTGTGGGAACTCTATGCATGAAAAAATTGAGAGTTATAAGTAAAGGCCTATGATCACAGTCATGTTCGTGGTAGTTTAAGATGTCAAAATTTATTATTTCATTGTATAATGGGAGATTGGAAATAACGTAGTCTACCACGCTACTACCAAGTCCATGGATGTAGGTAATCTTATTGGAATTGGCCACTTTTTTAGACCGTTGCAAATTATGAGATCCTGAGCACAACAGAGATTGACTAGCTCCAACCCAAACAACTTTTCCCCAAGGTCTTTAAAGCTCCTTTTTTACCTACTATCAAGAGTAGGGTTTTCGTCTAACCAAAGAGGATTATTGTTGGAATGACTTCTTATAATAATATCTTGGTTGTTTGAAGTTCGGGCATTAAAGTCACCTATTAAAACGACATTCCCATCATTCCTTAGGCTAGAAATATCATTCTCTAAACCATTGTAAGGGTTAGTTTTATCTAGATTCTTCTTCTTATAGAAGGTAGAATT
>APFE030806147.1:149925-191851 GCA_000404065.3 Pinus taeda | reverse complement strand
ATATTTTTCATCCCATCAACCTTTTTCTTTTTCAATAAATTCGTTATATATATTTATTCCTTGCTCATATTATTCTGCCTTATTCTTTTAAACATTTACTATTGTAACTTTTTTTAACAAATATATTATTTTAATACATATATTCTTTAACTTTATTTTCATTGTACATATATTCCTTTGATGTTTGTATTTTCCCTTCCACGTGTATCATCATCTAGAAGTCTCAAGGTCCGATCATGACCGTTCATTATTTTAATAATTTTATTTTATGTATTTGTGAGCCACATTATTGACTGAAGGTACTATATTGCCACATCTTGATTTTAATCGTTTTACTTTTTCTTACTCTGCCGTGAACTTTTACTTTTTACTTTAACGTTTTTTCCTATCGTATTCATGTACAAACTTTTTGGTTTCATGAGGTGTGTTCTGATTTCTCATTTGCATAACTTTTTATGTTTTTATAGTGTCTTTTCAGTTTGGTTTATCTCTTAAGTTTTTTGGTATATATATTGGATAGAATTTTTATTTTTTTATTTTTATTATTTATTAATTATTATTATTATTACTACTACGAAAAAGCTAAATTGTATTAATATCATGAGTCTCAATATACATATGGATAGGCTGAAATATCAAGCTAATGCCTAGACTTGGGAGATAGTAAAAATATCTTCTTCATACTTTTACACCTAAAAGCTTAGGGGGAGAAAAGGTACCAAAGGATAATATGATTTGTCCATGCAGTAAGCTTGAAACACGAAAAAAAGACCATACAGTTTGGCCATATTTCGTAGAAACTTTACTTTTGAAGTTTGTTGTTAAACAAGTTTAGAGAATATCATGATAAATCGATCGTATTTTAGGATGTTTCATTAACAATATGGTATTTATATGAACAAAATTAGATAGTTATGTCTTTATAATTAGGAAATATGGGAAATAATTAATCATTGTCTTAATTAAGACCATCTTATTTATATACAAAACCCAAAAGATTAGTTAACACTTTCTCTCTTAATTCGAAGGGACATCTAACATGCCAAGTAAAGATTTAAAATTTTCAAACTGTTCATCTCCTAATTCTTTGGTAAAAATATCTGCAATCTGTTTTGAAGTAGAACAATGGGTCAAATGAATTGTTTTGGCCTCAACATGATGCCAAATCAAATGATACTTGGTGTTGACATGTTTGGTTCGATCATGAAATTTTGGATTCTTGGCCAATTAAATTGCAGAAGAATTGTCAATAAATAGCGGAGTTGAAACCTTTTGTTTCTCTTGCAAATATTCAAGTATTTTGTGAAGCTATTTTTATTTTTTATTTTTGTAGCTTGAGTTGCCACAACATATTCAACTTTGGTCGTAGAATCAACAGGAACATATTGTTTTCGTGATCTCCAACTGATAGTTGTTAATCCAAGACTCATCAAATAACTATAAGTTGAGACTCCATGCTCCTTATCACCATCAAAATCTGAATCTGAATAACCAGTAAGATGGAAGTCTGAAACTTTGGAATATTTGATGCCATATGTTTGAGTTTCTTTTAAATATTTAAGTATTCTTTTTGTTGCTACCCAATTACCTTCACAAGGTTGATGCATAAATATGGAAAGTATCCCTACAACAAAATTCATGTCAGGACAAGTAGTAGAAAGATAAATCAAACTTCGAAAAAGATGTATGTACTTTGTTGGATCTTCAAATAGTTTTCCTTCTTTTGAAGTAAGTTTCAGACTTGATTTTGTTCCATTGGAGTAGCAATAAGATTACAATCCATCATTCCATATTTGTTCAATAGTCTTCCAACATATTTCCTATGAGAGAAAATTATGTTGAGGTTTTTTTATCAACTTCAATTCCAAGATAATAATGAAGTAAACCTAAATTTGTCATATCAAAAACCTTTTGCAATTCCTTCTTAATAGATGATATATAGTCATTATTGTTCCCTTTAATCATCAAATCATCAACATAGACAACTAGATAGAAAACCTATCTTCCAACTTTCTTAACAAAAAGAGTTGCATCATCTAGGTCAAAATGTTTATAATTCATCTTAAGAAGATGTTTGGTTATTTTCTCATACTATGCATGAGGTGCTCGTTTCAAACCATACAAGGACTCCATTAGCTTCCATACCTTTTGTTCTTTACCTTTGACAGAAAAAACTTGTGGTTGAAACATGTAAACATATTCCTTCAAATCTCCATTTAGAAAACAATTTTCCATCCTTTCTGAGCTGCAATATCAAAGAAAGTTCTAATACTGCCCCATTTCGCTGCAAGAGGAAAAGTTTCTGTGTAATCAATATCTTGTTTTTGTAAATATCCCTTTTCTACAGGTCTCTCCTTGTACTTTTCAAGTGAACCATCATCTTTATGTTTGATTTTATAAACCCACTTGCAACCAATGGGTTTTATGCCAACTGAAGGATCCATTAACCTCCAAGTGTCATTTTTAATGAGTGCATCATATTCCCTTTGCATTAAATTTTTCTATTAATTACAACTAACAACTTCTTCGAAACAAGTAGGTTCACCATCAACAAAGAAATAATACTCACAAACATGAGAATAGTTACATGAAGAACTTAATGTTTCAAAATCATTATATTTTCTTGGAAATTTTCTGATACGAGTTGATCTTCGTAGAGGTTGTTCATCTTGTGGAGTAAGTTGTTCATCTTGTGGAGCAGACTCTTCTGGAATGCAAGTACTTTCTATCCCTACAAAAACACTTCTATCATCCATTTTTTCTTCAGCAAAACCATTATCATCATTAAGAGGCAAATTTATTGAAGGAAAATCCACAGACTTATTTAGAATGGGAATCCCCCTTCAGGATGTCGAATATTATTACCATATTCATAATAAAATTTTGTAGAAATAAACTTTTCTAAATGATTAAATTGTCTATCAATTGTGGATGTATCTTTATCATCTTAAAGAAATATTACATCTCTTGACAAAATAAACTTCTTATTCTTTTCATCATACAGCCTGTATGCCTTAGAAGTCATATAATATCCCAAAAATATGCATTGTTTTGCTTCTTGCACTCAACTTATTTCTTTGTTTCTTAGGAATTAAAGCATAACATTAAGAACCAAACTTTGAAATGTTGAACAACAGAAAACATTTCATTGATTTTTCAAGATATAATCCATATATATATATATTCTCCACAAATAGGAATACTTCACTAATTTTTCAAGATATTGAGTCCATATATCTATATATCTAGTGAAAAACATTTTAAATAACAAAAAAATGAAAGTTTAACTGAAAATTGTGTCCAAATCTGCACTGCCGCAAGTATATTATTTATTTATTGATATAGGTACGTGGAATTATTAAGAATAGTTTGTACAAGTATATTACAAATGATGGACACATGAATTATAGGGTTGCAGTGACAATGGCGAAACTGTTATTTCGAAATCATTCATCCCATGTATCTGAAGTTGCTTACATAAAGTTTACAAATAACCACAAATCAAATTCAAATTCAGGGGTAAATGAAATTTACAAATCACATTTAACTCGGGGATAATTGAAATTTCCAAAGGATAAAAATGATTTCTAAATCAAATTCAACTCGGGGATAAATGAAATTTCCAAACCCAAAATGAATTGCGATCGAATCAAATAAATATCTTGGAATAACTGTGTTGAAGAGTGCCTAATTGGTGGTATCTTGTACAACATCTAGAAAAAGTAGCCCAACATCCCTTCTTGTTTGGCAAACACCACCTTCTTGGCAACAAACTAGTTGTTATCATAGCCAATCTAATTGAATCTTACAAAACAATAAGCCGAGACTGTGGTGTTATTGAACATGTAGGGAGTAAAGGAAAGTAAAATAAATTCCATTTATCTTAACTAGTAGATGATCCAATACAACCATGATTTAAATTCAATTGGAAATTGATATAGGCAATGAACATGAGCAATCTATGCAAGTTCTAAGGTCGGCTATCATTATATAGAATTGAGTTACTTTATGAAGTATTTTTTTGGTCTTTTTATGGAGATTATAGATTTAGTTAAGCAGGAGGTCAATTGAATAAGGAATTCATTATTGTCGGTTGAATTCCATTATATTTCCAAATTTGCAATCGAAATAAGTTCAACACTTTCCTCATCATGACCATAACCATAGTCTTCATTGGAGCCGACATGTTTTCTGATTTTTTTTTTATTGAAGACAAAAGAGGTTACTCTCTAGAAGGTAGGACTACCATGTGGATAGCATGGTCGGCATTCAAAGGAGATAGTCATGGTTGGAGAATCCATGAGCCAAGTTTCCAGTCAATCATGAGTACGAATAGGATACTACTATCATATATAATAAAAAAGAAGAGTAAGAATATCTATTTCAATGGAGATGGTGCTATGCATATTACTTTATTCACCAAAGGTGGATAAGTCAATGTCTTCTAGGTCGATAAGTCAAGGTCTTCTAGGTTCTTAGCTAGGATTGGAACTCTCTCAATAAACTTCTTTGTGTCTCATTGCATTTCATCAATGCATAAGAAGATTTCTTGTTGTGTTTTTGAATTTTTTACTAGGAATTTTCCCATTATAGTTTTCCATTACCAATATATGTCCATAATATACAAGTATCTTGTTTTTTTGGTCCTAGTGTTCTCCGTATCTCACAGCCACACAACACCCTTTCTTCTACATCAACTTTAGTGATGAAACATCGTTCAATTCTAAACTCTCACTCCACTTATTCAATTTTCATTTGAATATGAGGAAGGGTATAACACACATAATTGATAACATAACTTTCCATGGAATGTTGGGCTCATGATTCAGAGGAAGTAAATTGATTCCTTCTTCCCCTATGACTCCTACAATGGCTTGGGAAAAACATAGTTCCAAAATGACCAACTGATAACATTAAAAAGGAGAAGGGATAAAATATTAAACACATAGCGCCAAAAGAAGGTTTATACGAGGAGCTAGGGAGATAGGGAGGGAGTGTTGAGATATGGTATCTTGGGAGGTACTCCAAGCCCTAGGGTTGGGCGTTTTGGATGGAAGAGAACCAAAAGTGGATTTATGGGCTTAGAACCCAAGGTGTGGGATTTGCACCCAAGCTTTTTGGTGTGAAACCACAAGGAGTTTCATTAGTTTGACACTTGGAGGATGTAGGGGACCCTTACAGGAGAAAGGGGACACCTTAATCACAAGATATGTTAAGTAGTTTTGGAGATTTTAATTTATCTATGTGTCTGTTAGGTTTCCACAAGAGAAGAACAAGTTGGCTAGGGTAGAAGTAACCCTCATGTTAGGTTGGACAAGCCCAAAGAAAAGCATATAAATAAAGGAACTCATTGAGGCTTAGAAACACATCCATTGTGCATCAAAACATAAGGATCACATCATATGAAATAGATCACAACGCTAGGATACCAAACAAATACGAGAAGGAGGCGATTCTTGTGACTGTTTGGATTTCTTTTGGATTACGGATCTAGGCAGATCTCAATGAAGGTGAAGAGAGCTAGTTGGAGCACCTTTTTATGACTCTTTGAGGGTCGTATTGATCTAGAGCAGGGGCCGAATTTTATAGAAGACTTATGGGTTGTTTTGTGATGATTTGTGGCATATCTAACTTAGATTTTAGGGTCGGAGAGAATCTAATACGATTGCAGGAGGGCCAAGCTTGAAGTAGGGAAATTTCAAGAGGGCTAGGAGCCCTATTTTGAGAGAAAAAGGTTCAAACCTCTTGTGGAAAGAAGGTCACAGTTGTAGGAGCCTTTTGGATGCATTTGGAGAAGGGTAAAAATAGTTGTTAGAAGCCCTAACACATGAGAAGAAGGTACAACAATATACACCAGCCAAGGAAGAGTCAAAAGGTATGTTGTGTTGATGTGGTTAAGTTGTCTTTATCGTTAGAGGATATGTCCTGATTAGACAAATTGTATTGGGCATCTTGTGGTTGTTGGAGGGAAACAAGTAGGTTCTCAAAGTAGCCCTAGTTCTATTTCCAAGAAGGACATTGACAATAGTGAGCCTAGGCTGAAGGCTTGAGGCCCAAGAGTAGTCTCTTGAAGGAAAAAGAGGACTACTAGAAAAGGATAATTGGAGGCTCTAGTGTTGACACCTTGAAGGACAAAGGATAGCTAAGAAGAGTCAACCCAAGTTCATTATTGGAGAAGGACTTCTAGAAGTGATAAGTGGAAGCCCTCTTGCCCTATGTTTGTCTTCATTAGAGAAAAAAAAGAAGACAATATTGGGAAGACATCCCTAAGTAGCTGAGGAGCAGCAGCGGGCGAGAAGTCTCAAAGGGTTGTGTCCTTGAAGGACTAAGGATAATCTAGTGAGCGTGAAGACCTTATGTGTTGGTTGTAGATGGACTTATGATTATCCAGAGAGTAGATTAAAGAGATGAGTTCAGTGAACTAAAGGACCAATACCATTGATAGAGGTAGTGTTGAAGATTGGGAGCAGAAGGACCAGTAGTGTGTTTAGGTTACAACAAAGAAGTTGTGATTGTGCACTACATCAACTAAACCGTTAGTGTATCTTGTTCTTGTATCCTTGTACTAGTGGATATACGAGGGACATTATCCCTAGTACGAGAGCCCTAGACTATTGTATTACCAGATTGTTAATATAACAAAATTGGGTTATTGTCAAATTAGTCTATATTTGCGCATTAGTAGATTTACTGTTGTATATTGTTCTGTTGTGCAAAGTAGTTTGTTGTGATACTTGGATTGGAAACATCAATGATTGTAATATTCTAACATAGGCTCTAGTATCATGGAAAAACAATAGGGAGCTGAGCACTGAAGGAGAAGGATGAACCCAAAATGCTCCCACCTAGAAAACATAAGAGGAGATTCAAAGAAGACCTACAAAAGTAATAAACATAAAAGATCTACTATGAGCAATATCTGAAGGAAATAACGATCCAAACACAGTAAGTTTATTAGAAATTCAAAACAAGGCTTGAAGGAATAACTTCTGCCTAGAAAAATCATAGCAAATAGACAAGATAGAAAGAGAGGCAAAAGAGAGAAAATTAGAGGGAATATAAGTAAAAGAAGAGAACCACCTAGTGATACACTGCAAGGTTGACCAAAACTTGAAATCATATCCTTAGGCTCTAGGTCTATCACCATGTTAACAAGGCTATGCTAACCAATCAAAGGACTACTTTTGGTTCCGAGGAGAAAGAAATTGAATCTTCTCTTTCTTCTAGCACCATTTATTTGTTTTTTTATAGTATAAGAATGAAGATACTCTTTCCTAGGTGTGTTGTCAACCTGAGATAACAAACTAGCAAGGAACAAACTGAAATTCGAGATAAAAAAGAATATTTATATCTCAGAAAAGCAACTAATTTATATGCAAATGACCCTAATGAACCAAAAACTAGGGGGGATTTCTTACTGAGTTTCTCCAGAAATTTCCATGTCCTTGTGTTGGAGCTCATGCCTTTTCTATGAAGCCAGTGCAGACAAGAACCCTAGTTGAAAAATAATGACTCTTGGATGAACTAGCCACCATATCAAACCACCATTAGATAAATTTGGAGGTAAAAAAGGGTCTCAAAATAAAAATGTACAACAAAAAGAAACTTTATAAGAACCAATAAGATTTAATATAGTGATGTCAACCATGGGGGATGATTCACCATTTTTGGAGTAAAAAAAAAAAAAAACTTCTTTTTCAACTTGTATTTTCAACTTATCTCCCTACGATTTTCCTTAAATTTCAAGTGGGAACACTCATTGAATGCGGAATTTAATTTTTCATCCAAGGAGTACCCATGTTGCATATTTTCAATGGACCCTATTAGACAAAAAATGTGAAATACATGAAAAATGTGATTGCAACCATGTTTTTTTTCATGTATTCCAGAATTTTCATGTAGTATGGTCCATTGAAAGTATGGAATATGGGTACTCCTTGGATGAAAAATTAAATTATGCATCCAACGAGTGCTCCCACTCGAAATTTGAATAAAATCACAAGGAGATAAGTTGAAAATACAAGTTGAAAAAGTAGTTTTTCTTTTTTCCCTACAAAACTTAATGAGGTAATCTAATCTTATCTTATTATTTCCACTATTATTTAATAATATTATTTACGAGGCCCATTTTATACCTCAAAATTTATCTAATGCATAACTGTTACAATAATCCAAAGGAAATATTCCCTGTGCACATGGAAAGGTTTTGAATGCCTATGCCAAGTTGCTGAGGGCATAGATTGCCATCACCCTAGCCCACCACATCCCATTAAAAGTCCACTGTTATCCACGATTGTCACTCACTGTGTGGAACACCTATTTTTCTTTTAATTAAGGTTTTGCACATATTTATATTGTCATATTATAAGGACTCATTACAAGCATGTCTAACGGGTTTTCTAGAAATATTAAAGGGTTAGTTAATCTATTTTTCTTTTTACGCATCACCTAGATAGATTTTGTAATGAAATTAGGATAGAGGCGTTCAATATTGTCCATTTGAGAAAAAAATTAATTCATTATGTAAATCATCTAAGAAAATATTAATATTATGTTTGATGAAGATGATGTGTTTTTGGTTATCATAATTATTTTCAATAGAGCTTTTGTATATGAAAAAGTTTAGAGTTACGATTAAAGGTTTATGATGAAAGTCAAGCTGGTGGCCATTTAGGATGTCAAGATTTATTATTTGGTTGTATAAAAGTATATTAGATATTACATACTCTATGGCACCACTGCAAAGCCTATGAATATAAGTTATTTGGTTCGATTTCAACCACTTAGTTAAACCATTAAAAATTATTAGATCTTTAGAACTACATATCTTAATGAGCTTGATATAAACAAAATTTGAAGCAATCTTTCAGTTTCTTATATATATGTTAGATAAAACAAGGTATTCATCCAATCACATAAGATATGGGTTAAAATCATTGTTTAAAATAATAGTTTGATTTATTGTTATTTTAACATTAAAGTCTCTTAGCAAAATGATACTACCTTTCTCTCTCAAAATGTAAATATCATGTTCCCAATCATTATAAAGACAATTTTTATGTATATTGTTTTTTATAAGTAGAATTGATAGATACTAAATATGTCTTATATAAATATTCTTAATATTAATCTCTAAAATGTCCACTTATATATAGTAATTGAAAAAGTATTTCTTAGAAATTTTAATGTAAATTTTTATTTTTGATGTGACAAGTTATGCCTCTAGTATGTTTGAAATAAAATCTCTCATTAGTGGTTTCCAAAGCAACATGACTATAACCATCCATTTTGGCTTTGATTGTTATTAATTTCCCTTCCCCTTATATATATATACATATAAATAAATAATAAATAGTCTTATTACAACTTTCTCATGTGTGTGAAAAATACTTATTTTTTATTTTAATATTTTGTCATAATTTTTTCATTTTTTTAAAATATTTATAAATATATTGTTTTAATAATAATTATTATAATTTTATATAACTCCCTTATTTTTATTTAATGAAATTACATTAAAATCTATACAAAATCATTAATAAAAAATATATCAAGAAAAAATGTGATTAAATTCAGAAATAAAAAATCATTAATAAAAAATATCATCGTAAAAGAAAAATTTAATTAAATTTAAAAATAATATTTATTTAAAATCATTATCATTTTATTTACCTTTACTTCCTCTCATTTTTATTTTTTATAAATCATTATTTTGTTTTTAATAATATATTTATTATTAACACTTATCCAAATTAACACATATTACTGTGAAACTTATTTAACAATAACAAAAATTACACTACATGCCCTACTTGTTACTTGTTGTATGGAAATTCTTACTTGTTACATATTACTCTCTTCACAAATTGCACATTCTTGAAAGTGAGCATGATATGATATATGTAGCCAACACAAGAAGGCACATCATGTTAGGTGTGCCACCTGCCTATGTCACCCGATTCACGCGTCCTCGAGTCTTTTCTTTGGCATGTGGCTCAATTCACATTCACTAATTTAGGTCCAAGTCATGCCTCTCTTTGGCTTTGTGTCTGTTTTCTCCCCGTTGTTGACACCATAGAGCCGCAAAATGGTATTTAGGTGGAATTATCTAAACCACTTTCATTATTTCATTACTCTCCTTTACCATTGCAGCAATTAATTTTAAACTATAAAAGTCATTATTTCATTACTCTCCTTTACCATGTAATTAATTTTCAACTATATAAATCACACATGAACACAAAAGAATACTCTGGGGAAGCCTCAGCTAAAAACACCAATCTTTGTATTATCATGCTAGGGGAAATATGTTCGGATTACACAAAGCTTTAGCTCACAAGCTATCCAACTCTCAGTACAATCCCTCAATACAGCTCATAGATTGAATAGATAGAATATATGCCTTCCTCCAATCCTCCAAGCCTCTTATTTCCTTGCGTAGTTTCTCCTAGGGTCCAATGCTGCCACCTGTGTGAATTCCCACATCACACACTCATCAAAACTCAGAAATAACTGTGCAATCCTCAAGGAATGAATTCCTTCTGCATGCAAGAGATATCCTTAATGGAATATTCCTGCAACTGATAGTACATTGTCCCATCATCTGATCTCAACTAGGTCTCTGACTGAACTGACATGCATGAGTTATTTATGAGAGAATATTCAGTTATCTGAAGTGCAATAGTTACATGCATGCATGCATTAACTAACTGAACTCATAATCAGTTCAACAAACTGTTGAAACTAATCTAACCAGACTTAACTCAGTTAACTGAGCTAATTAATTTACAACTCAAAGTACAACTCATCTTGATCTCCTTAATCAAGGGATAACTTCCTCAATCAAAGGGGAAACTGTTACATGTCTTCACATAACCTTCATGTTTGATTTTCTACAACTAATTAACTCAAGATGAATTAATTAATTATTTTACAAACAACGACTCAAATCAAATTCGAATTTTAATTCTCAATTTTAGTTCAAGGACTAACTAAAATTGGAATGTATCCTGAAATGCTATTTATAGCAATGTTATTTTTAGAACTTCTATATTTAGCATTTCTTGTTTCTATTTTCAACACGTGAGTCAAGAACCTGTATGCTCTTGAGGTTGAAGATGCATCCAAGGCCTTGAGGAGCAAGGCAAATGTTTGAGACTTGATGGTTGAGAGGGAGAGTACATTACCTCTCAACATGCAGCCTCAGAAGAAGTCTTAGAAAATTGTGGAGGAGCCAGAATTGGTGAAGCAGTTTCAAGAAGTTGTGGAGCAGCCACAACTAGAGAATGTGAGAGAAGATCGAGTGGAGGCATCCACTCATGCAGAGACCTCCAGTAGGGGGGAATTTTGATCCAAGTGGGCAAAGGGATCACATGCAGCCATACTTCCAAGTGTGAGGTGGGGCGATGTGAAGAGATAGTCCCAAGAAGGCTAAAATAGGGGCAGGGTCCTTGAGGTACCCAACCTCTTTGATTAGACCTTGCTACGGGAGTCCTGACGAGGAGTAGCAGGACTGACTGAGTGGGTAGAGATAGATGCGGATGGAGCGGCAGAGAGAACTTCAACATCAGAGAGCGTTTCTAGCCCAACAGGGAGGTCAGTTACTTACTTTTCAGTAACTGAGTTGCAGTGCAACATTGAGCAGCAAGATGCAACATGATGAGATGAGGTGCAGTGCGGATGCAATGCTGGGAGGTAGAACCAACAACAACACAGATGCAGTGAGAGGAATCAGTGGGATTGATGCAGTCAGAGATCAAAATGATAGAGGCTAGAGCAGTGAGCTACTGAAGAGCACAGAGGTGCAGAGTTTTCAGTCAATAAAGGAAATAACAGTCAAAGACTTTGATGACAGATGCATCAGACTGATTTAGGTTGTATATGTTTTGTTTCTGGAGTTGCTGCAGCAACAACACTTGATGGAAGTGTTGCATGCAGAACATTCCAAAAGTTCAGAATTGGGTTTGAGTTGAATGCCTTTCTTGTTGAGAGGGAGTGTTGAAAATAGCAACAAAAAATGCTAAAAATAGAAATAATATAAATACCATTGCTATAGATAGCATTCAAATACGAGTGTTGAAAATAACAACAAGGAATGCAAAAAATAAAAATGCTAAAAATAGCATTGCTATAGATAGCATTTCAGGATATATTCCAATTTTAATTTGTCCTTGAATTAAAATTCGAATTTAGTCTCACCAGCTGTTTGAAAAATAATTAATTAATTCATATTGAGTTAATTAGTTGGAGAAAATCAAACATGAAGTCTTTGTGAAGACATGCAACCATTATCCCATTATCCCTTTGATTGAGGAAGTTATCAATTAATTAAGGAGATAAGGATGATCTGTAATTAGTTAGCTCAGTTAACTGAGTTAAGTCCAGTTAAATTAGTTCCAAACAGTTTGTGGAACTAATTGTGAGTTTAGTTGGTTAATGCATACATGCATGCAACTAGTGTTCTCCAGATAATTGAATATTCTCTCATAAATAACTCATGCATGTCAATTCAGTCAGAGACCCAATTGAGATTAAAGGAAAGGATAGTGTACTATCAGTTGCTAGGATTTTCCTATAAGAAAATCTCTTGCATGCAGAAGGAATTAATTCCTTTAGGATTGTGCAGTTACTACAGAGGTCAGAGTAGTGTGTGAGGTGAGAATCACATAGGTGGCAGCTGGAAGACCCAGGAGAAACTGCGCAAGGAAATAGGAGGCTTGGAGGACTTTAGGAAGACATATGTGTTGCCTATTCTATCTATGAGAAGTAGTTAAGATTTGTACTGAGAGCTGAATAAGTTGTGAGCTAAATCTTTGTGTAATCCTGAGATATTTCCACTTGTATGATAATACAGATAGCAAGGTTTTTAGCTGAGGCTTTCCCCAGAGTATTCTTTTGTGTTTCATGTGTGATTGAATCTTCTTCTCTGTTATATGTGTTATGTTTGATCTTGCTCAAAATTGATTAAGCTTCCACAAGTTTGATTGTAGAAGTAGACTAAGTATTTTGATTTAGTACATTGCATAATTAGTTTAATCTACAATGAGAATTTCTACAATTGCATCCGGTGTGCTACCTTAAACTGTTGTTCATGGTGCTGCTTGTTATGATTTTGTTGTCGTCGTATCTTGATGTACTTTTCTACGAACAACTTGATGCCTTCGTGGGTAGGTAAGTTCATAGACACTTGATCGACTGCATCCCCAAGTGTGCTCTAAACGGTGTCTTCGACTCTTCTCTCCTAGAAACCATTGTACCTGTGTTGCTGAGAGACAGATGAACACCTGCGATACCTGGAGACATGGAAACACTCATGGAAAGAAATATGCTAGTTGAGAACCAAAATGAACTTGAGAACTGACTTGGAACATACCCGTGTGACTAATCATGAAGGTGGCGCAATTTCCGCCGGGAGGTCGGTAGATTGACTGCCAAAACTGTGCAAGGAACAAATCGGGTTGTTAGGAGCCTGACTGACTGTTGGAACTGCATAATGCACAGTCCAACTTGGCTTGCTCAATAATGAAACTGCGCAATATGCAATTTCAGTCGACAATGACATGCAACTAGCAAACTTCATTGCGTAGTTTCTGGTGCCAACATGACACTTCCTCCAAAAATTGCGCAACACAAGCCTGGAGGTCAATACCTGGCTAGACTTGTGTAATTTATGGAGGGAAGGAAGAGTCTTCACTTCTGCAAATGCGTAGTGCTACCCAGACAAGGCACGGTCCGGGACAAGGCAACCAGTCTTGGCGACATGTGATTGAACACAGGAGAAGTGTGAATTCATGATGATATGAGTGCAAATAAGAGTGAATGATCATTCATACAAACAGAAAGTGAAAGATTCATGAAACGAGAAGGCATGCATGTGTGTGAAGTGATTTTTCGCAACGGACCGTCTGTGCAAAAACAATTTCATGCATGCGACAACAGTGAGATGCTAACAAAAATTGAAACGGTGCTAGTACAAGCTAGTATGTATCAAAATGACAGAAAGTGTTCACTGAAATCAAGTAGAAAAAATTCTTAGAAAGAAAAACACAAAAAGAACTAGAAACACAGCGCGAGACATGAAAAGCCGGCTTACCACAAAAAAATTGAGCTGAATGTCCCGACGACTCCTAGATGCAATGTGGGATGTTAGAGGTGCAAATTTGATGTGAGGAATGAGCTCTACATCGTCCGATTGATGAGTTTTGATAAAATTGAGGTTGTGACGCGCATGCCACAAATATAGGGAAAGAGACACTTGGTGGGAGGTTTCTGAAATGATCTTTGCATGTTACCTCTAGCTGCTAAACATAGATCCTTGAAACAAGGGATGCCTTTGCATGATGCCTTGGGGGGAGAAACCCATGCATGAAAAACAATTTTTCTCGGTCCCAGAGGGAACTGATCAACTCAACTACACATGCAATAGTCGGCTCAGCTGGGAGGAAAAAATGAAAATTTCTAGGAGGGATCTGGGCTGGCTGCCAAAAGGGATTGTGCAATTTCTGGGTAGAGCATCTGACTACTGCCTAGGATTGCACAATTTCTTGGCTGAGTATTCCCATTGGGAGGCGCAATTTTTCTAGTGAACAGTGACAGGCAAATTTGTGTAATTTTTGGAGGGAAGTCTGGTTTCCCTCCAGAATTGCGCAATTTCTTGAGGAATCTTCTCATCCTGCAGTTGGACCAAGTCCGATGAAACAACCTGTGAGGGGGATGTTACAAGTTGTGATGGATAGATTTCCATTATGCAAGAAAATCATCGAATCTTGTGTACTTGACAAGACAATACATGTTGCTGTGAAAGGTTGGTAGGGAGGCTCCAAAACGAAATTATCTGTGAAAGGTTGGTAGGGAGGCTACAAAACGAAACTATGGAAAAATTTGGAGGGTGGTTGTAGCTACTACAACACTCAGTGACACACTGGAAGAACTCCAGCTCTTTGAATGGACCTTGTTTTTGAAAAGCAATTCTAACACCTCCGCAAGTATTGCTTAGTTCTTATTCCGTCTTGGTTTCCACACTGCTTGATTGTAATATGTAGCATCTGCCAAGCCCTTGGTAGGTAGACACACATTCCAAGCCAAGCCAACAAAGTTGCTTTGATTGGGGTTGAGGAGTATATGATGCACAAGTAGTATAGTCGTCAGAGTCTTAGTTTCATCTCTAGTGTTGCTCCGTTGCCAGCAGGCCTGGACAGTACCCTTGCGGAGTAACACAAAAACACAAGAATGGCTTCGCTGCAAGTGAGCTTGGTCAGTACCCCAATAGAGTTACTTGAATCACCTCTTTACGCAAGAAACCTTTCTCTTCTTTCACCTTATTCATTTTCCATTTTTTTCAAACTTTTTTCACTTTTTTCATTTTTCATTTTTCATCTTCATAATTGTGCATAACACTTATTCATTTCAGTGGCAGAGGAGGGATCCTGAATTATTGAGAGAAGAAGAGGTTTTTCCTTCAGAGAAGTAGTTTATGTATACCTTTGACGTTCTTGTTAAGGTTCCCCTCCTCACCTTACTCTACTTGACTGAGCTGACAAGGATTAACCCAAAAACAACTGACTAGAGTAGGTGATACTAGTTAGCGTGCAAGCGTTGTGTTTTCACCAAGATTCACTTAGAACAATATGTATTTTCCATTGGTGTATCATGGACTGAATACAACAAGTTCTTACATAAGAGAGTAGACAATAGATAACCAAATGTTGATATTTTTACAAGTCCTCTTGTACTTTACCCAACTTGTTTCAAGAGTCGTACACGGTCCATGCGAAACTAACCTATGGACAATAGCAAGCGAACAAACCAAAAATAAAAGCAAGAAATAGAAGAAAATGTGGAATAAAAGCAAATAAGCAAACAAACACAGGAAGAAATAAGCAAACATGCATGCAAGAAAACAACAAAAAAGCAAACACTACTCCTACTCCTAAGCTAACAGTGCAGGAGTCATCTCATGAGAAGTGATACATCCAATGCAGCCACCAGTGCATTGGTTGACCCATGTCAGTGAAGGCATGGTTCGCAAACAACACAACTGTGCAAACCAGCATATGTGAAAGATACAAGAATGAATATATACACACTCCGAGCTTACCAGTGTCCACAAAACAAAAATGAGTGAAAGTGCATGACATGCACTCTGTGGACTTTCCATGGTGCTGTGCCACATTGCATGCAGGTGTTGAGTGTATGCATTCTTTTGACTGTGACATGCAAGCAAACGTGAGAAAGGTAGACCACTTTAGGTTGTGCATGTGTGCTTGTTGTGTAAGATTCCTCCAACAGATGAGCAATGGGATCGTTTAGTTTGAGTGGAGGAAGTGAAATATTGGTGTTTGGTTGATCTTCAATGCAAAGCAGAGAGTGATGAGGAGCCTTGAGTGTTTCAACAATTTCCTGACCAGAAGTGAAACCAACCTCAGGACAACAAGGGCTTGGCATAACCATCAGCTCAGGCTGAAGTGCCTCAACAGTCTACAGGGTTTTGACTTCATTGAAAGATAGATAATCGTAGACTAGCGTCTTAGAAATATTAACAACAATTGAATCAAAATCGTGATTAGATGAAGAAATAGAGAGATCACGACAACCAAGATCAGAAAATTCAGGATTTTTGTCAGCATCCTCATGATTTGATGAATCACATAGAGGGGTAGATGAGAAGCAAAGATTTTCACCCTTTGTGTTTTCAGAAATGACAGATGATAGATTGGATGAATTTTCGGAGGAAGATGTGTCCTCTCCACACTGTGATGATAGACTGACATCCGACATGTCCTGTGAATGATCAGAACTAGAAACATCCTGAAATGGGTTTTCACAGGGGAAATTAGCAGTAGTAGAATCACAAGGGATGTCAAGATAAAGAGGATGAGGCACGGCCGGAAGGGAGTCATCCTTCACTGCGGGTGCTTCTTTAGATTCCCACACACACTCATCATTAATGATGGCGTAGGTTGGATGCATAACACCAACTCCGTCGACAACTTGATCCTTTTTCACAGCAAGTGACGAGTTTGGAATGGAAGAACACAAGACATTACAATTCAAAGGATCAACAAAACGTGGGGGCAGAGGTTGAGGGAACTAATCCACGTGAAAACCAACAGGCTTGCAAGCCAAATCTATGCAGATACCAAGAGAAGGTGGGGTGGGAGGTTGTGGCAGTTCAACAGATGTTTGTGCATGATCTCCCACATCACTCCGTGGTGGTGGAGTTGTTTGATGAGGTGAAGGCAGACAGTCACTTTTGACAACAACTATGCCTGCCTGTGATTACACAGCTCCATCACCAAAATGTTTTGAGTGGGTTTCGATATGTGAAGAAGATACTCAAATCTTCCATAAAGAAATTCCCAATCAATTTCATCTTCGGGACATTGATATGCAAGATTACAAAAGCATGTGTAAAATTGATCAATGGATTCATTGGGTGCTTTTCATAATTTCATACTTTCTTGATCAAGTGCTTTATGGTTAAAGTGATTGAAAGAATGGTCTATCTCCGCGACCAGATGAGCAAGATAATGAATATATTTTTCAGGCAACGTGACACACCAGTGCATTTGGTTCCCTTGAATCATGTAGACGAACAACACGCAAGCCATGCATTCTTCAAATATTCCATGTCTTTCGCATGAGCCTACAACACCGAAAACATGCCTAACCAAGGCTACGTGGCCTCCACCATCATATTTTTTATATGACAAGTTATCCTAGATAATGAATTTGTTTCCATAAGACACACTCTAGAAGAGGAACTCAGTAGAGAGTCATGATTAATATGTAGAGATGAAAAACAGATGTGAGGGCTCAACTTGTCATCTGACCCTCCTTCTAGTGACAAAATGTTGACGGTGCTGGACCCGTCAACATGTAAGGGGATCTGCCCGGTAAGAAGTCCCAATCAAACCTCAGACCATTTGGTGTAGGAGTCCCAACAATGGGTCGTACGGTAATGCCTCGACCACGATTTCACATAGACATAAGTAAAATGTCCCTGTTGGTAGCAAGGGTGTGAAAACTGCAGTAAGTCAAGGAAGGTGCATGATAGGTTCCAACACACCGAGGGTGAGGTGAGTGCGCCCCTTGGAAACCTATAATAGTACGCAGCTTGGAATGAAACACACGAGCGAAGATGCATCACAAGCTGGAAAGAAAGTTAGCGAGCAATCCAAAGTGATGGTTAAACCAACATCACATTTCAGAAAGGTTCATATATACTTATACAGAATAGTCCATACATGCATGCGTGAGAAAACAAATACATATATCATTTAGAGTAAACCAGATAGCATATAATACAATACAACATATGCATGAAACATGTTGGCTTTATTATATTTAAGAAGTGTAAGTTCCAGTCATACAATACATCCAAGTCTAACCACTAGTTTCGACAGCAGAACGTTACAGCCACAACCACCTACTCCTCCAAAGAAATATGCTAGCTCTGTGCAGTGGAGAAGCCAAGGCTCGTTACAATATTGTGCAAGCTCTCTCTAAGATAGTCCTATCGGAAGCTTGGATGACCAAAAGCCTTTACAATGAGTTATGAGGTTCTATTTATAGCAACAGGTGGGGTGACCCTTGAAATTCCCCTTTCTGATAGTTCATCTATCCTCATGACTCTTCATCTACTCTATGACTGTTACATCCAACTATTGACACTTGAACTTCCACTTGACAAGACGTTACATTACAATGCACATGTGCCCATGTGAGACAAAATGGCTTGAGAAAGCCATGCAAGACATCATTGACACTTGGTCCATTTTTTTGAGACCAACTCTTTAACATGATTGTGATGGTGAAGATGTTGAGTTGATGCCAAGCTTGGTCATCCGTGATGGTGTGCATGCACTCCATGGTGACATCTTGTTGAAGCAAACTCTTGCCTCCGTTGCATCCGGGTGCATTTGTGTGGCTCCTCCATTCAACTCGTCTAATAGCATGTGCATGGTTTTCTTGGGTGCGGTCGAACAGGCAAAACACTGATGCATAGTGTCCATGCTGATCTTCCAATGTGTGCTGGTGGTCATGCACATCAACTGTCAATTGCATGTTCAGCTCCAATCAGACTTACTTCTTGTCTTTGCCTCAGTGAGTGTGCTGAATGAGTGGATCGTATGTGTGTGCACAATGACATGCATGCTGTTGAATTCCCTTGCATGCAATCAAAAACACTGCTCACCATGTCTGCTCCGTGCCAGCTGTTAGGATGGATCTATAATTTGTACAGGTGCAATTTCATCTGTGAGTGCATGTTGCGTCCGCTACTATACCTATTCCTGCTGCAACTCATTCTCTCGTCTATGCAACTCCTGTTCTTCCTTGAGTTGCTGCTTCAAGACATGCAACTCCTTCTCTGTTTCATTCTCTATCTTCATGTGATCTTCATGTCATGTCGTCACCTCATAGCCCGAGTCTCCAAAGTTTCTTTCATCACAAGTGGATCTGCTTGAGCTTGCAACTTTGTTCTGCCTCTGTGTTGTCAACAACCTTCCTCTTACATTCGTTGCATCCGGTGTGCTTCCTTCAGCTGTTGTTCATAGTGTTGCTTGCTATGATGTTTCTGTTGTCATATCTTGATGTCCTTGTCTAGGAACAACTTGATGTTTTCGTGAGTAGGCAAGTTCATAGACACTTGACCGACTGCATCACCAAGTGTGCTCTAAACACTGTCTTCGACTCTGCTCTCTTAGAAACCATTTTACCTATGCAAATGAGAGGCATATGAACACCTGCGATACCTGGAGACATGGAAACACTCTTGGCAAGCAATCTGTCAGTCGAAAACCAAAATGAACTTGAGAACTGACTTGTAGCATACTTGTGTGATTGATCATGAAGGTCGTGCAATTTCCACCGGGAGTTCAAGAGATTGACTGCCAAAACTGCACAAGGCATAGTCTGGGCTGTCAGGAGGCTAACTGACTACTAGAACTGTGAAATTCACAGTCCATCTTGGCTTGCTAAGGACTGAAATTGCGCAATGTGAAATTTCAGTCAGTAGTGACATGCAACCAGCAAACTGCATTGTGTAGTTTCTGGGGCCAATAGGACACTGTCTCCAAGAATTGTGCAATGCAAGCTTAGAGTTCAGTGCCTAACTAGACTTGCACAATTTTTGGAGGGAAGGCAGAGTTTTCACTTCTGGAAATGTGCAGTGCTATCCGAGTAAGGCATGGTCCGGGCCAAGGCAGCCCAGTCCAAACAATGGTTGACTAAAAACATGAGAAGTGTGAAGGCATGATGAGATGAGTGCTAACAAGAGTGAATGATGATTCATGCAAACAACAAGTGTAGGATTCAGGAAATGAGAAGGCATGCATGTGTGTGAAGCAAGTCACCGCAACGATGACCGTCCATGCAAAAACACTTTCATGCATGCGACAATAGTAAGATGCTAAAAAAAATTTAAATGGTGCTAGTACAAGCTAGTATGTATTAAAAAGATAGAAAGCACTCATTGAAATCAAGCAAACAACATTCATACAAATAAAAACACAAAAAGCGCTAGAAACACAACACAAGACATGAAAAGTGGGCTTACCCAAAAATAACTGAGCTAAATGTGCCGATGACTCCTAGATGTAATGTGGGATGTCAAAGCTACAAAATTGATTGAAGAATGAGATCTGAAGCGTGCGGTTGATGAGTTTTGATAAAATCAAGGTTGTGATGCACATGCCACAAATATAGGGAAAGTGACACTTGGTGGGAGGTTTCTGAAATGATCTTTGCATTGGACCTATAATTGCTAAAAATAGATCCCTGAAACAAGGGATGCCTTTGCATGTTGCCTTGGGAGGAGAAACCCATGCATGCAAAACAATTTTTCTCGGTCTTGGAGGGAACCAATCAACTCAATTGCACATGCAACACTCTGCTCAGCTGGGAGGAAAAAATGTGCATTTCTGGGAGGGAGTTGGGCTAGCTTCCCAGAGGGATTACACAATTTCTGGGCAGAGCAACTAACTGCTTCCCCAGATTGCACAATTTCTGGGCTGAATAGTCTTACTGGGAGGAATTGTACAAATTTTCGAGTGAAAAGTGATAGGCATATTTGCGCAATTCTGGAGCCTAGTAGGTTGCCAAATAGAATTGTGCAATTTCTTGAGGGAAGGTTGGTTGCCCTCTATAATTGCGCAATTTCTTGAGGGAGTTTCTTAGCCTGTAGCTGGACCAAGTCTGGTGAAACAACCTATGAGGGGGATGCAACATGCTTGGATGGACAGGCTATCATTCTTCAAGAAAACCACTGAAGATTGTGTACTTGACAAGGCAACACATGTTGCTGTGAAAGGTTGGTAGGGAGGCTCCAAAATGAAGCTAAGGAAAATTTTTGGAGGGTGGTTGTAGCCACTACAACACCACCCTTGGATGTGATGGGTATTTATGTTAAGGGGGTGCATCCTGCCCCCATCATGCAAGAGCGTGCATGCCACTAAATGACGTACATTCATTGTAAATATTTCCCTATGATGGAGCTCCAAGAATTCGATGGCGAGGTGAAGGGAAAAGGTGAGGTCGAGACCTCAATCTCCTTACTACTGGTGGCCATCTTGCTCTTCGAGGAGGGGTTCAATCTATTTTTTTTTTAGGGTGGTGGTGTGATGGAGAGGGTATGGTTAGATGCTGTTGTATGTTGGAGGTGGTGGGAGAGTGTTAAATTTGGGCATGTGGATTTTTCTCTTAACGTTCAACAGTTTGAGGAGATACCCATGTTTGAACCCCGACAAAGTGGTACAGGTCATCTACCCCCATTTCTTGTTCTGTTGCCTTAATTTTTACTTAGGGTTTAGGTCTATGAATTCTACAAATTTATCTATGAGTTGGGGGGTCTGTGTGTAGTCTGTGTTTAGTATCAAGTGATTTTATTAAAATTTGGTTGATGTATGGACTTAACATCCATGGAAGATGTATGTCTGTGTATTTCTTTGAGTATTTAATGTTTTTATCTAAATAATTGGGAGTCTGGGCATGTGTCTCTACCTGTTCATGGGTCTTTTCATTTTTGAGGGTTCTTTGTACGTTGTGGCCTCCGAGCATCCTGTGCTTTTTGTTTGTTTGTTAATGGTGTTGGGGCGCGGGGTCTATGAGGCTAGGGATTCCATGTTTGTAGAGAAATTTTCAGGGAACCTCTCTTGTTGTGTGGTCTATATTATGGGTTTTGGTGATCATGTTGTGGGATGGTGTCTAATTCTAGGGGAAGTTGCATCTAGTGTATTTTCCTATTTCTTTATAGGTAGAGGAAGCTTCAACAATTGTCATAATTGTGACCTTGCAATTGCTACCATGTTGCCCAAACAATGAATGTGTTGTTAAAAAGGGAACAAAGGTAGAAGTTTGCAAGGAAAACGAAGAGCAAGGATTTTTTCTCATGATTTTTTTTATATGTAATTTAATGTTACAACACTGGAGACAAGGAGAGAAATATGCAAGTTGGAAATTCAAGCTCGAGTGGAGAGAAATCCCACCTAGAATTTGAAATTATAGACGAAGTATCTATCCATATTCTAGACCTTGGCCACACTAGGGGAAGGAAGAAACAGTACTTGGACTCAATGGATTTGCATTATGTTGACAATGTTGGCCCCGCCAACATTTAGGGGACCTCCCCGACGTAAATTCCTAATTAGACCTCACATCCTTTGGGGTAGGAGTCCCATCTTGTATAAAGGTCTAGTTGTTGAATTTTTAAAGATTTGCCTTGCCTCTAACTATTAGTAAGAGAGAGGGATGCAATGGTGTCTTCGAAAAGAAAGAAGGTGTGCCTAGTGAGTGTTCAATTGCAACTGTGTTAAGGTTCTTCTACCGTGGAGAGGGGAGAAAAGTGAGCCTCTAAGTGAGAGGTAATAGTACCACCCAAGAAGAGGCACACATGAACCAGAAGGGTCTGTCTAACACCCATCGGAATAGTCCGCAATAGATGTGATGTTCGTTACAAATAAAAAATGAAGAAATGTATGTCTAATATCTCACGGAATAGTCCACAAGGATGGGACAACAATAAAAACCATTACAATACATTCTAAATAAGATAAGTACTAAAATCACCCAAATATTTCAACTATCTTAACACATGTGAAAGAAAATATGAAATACAAACATATGTAGAATAGTCTTACAAAAATTCATAGTCTAGGCATGAAGAACATGCTAGCCTTGAAGGCTTATGTTATTTAGTAAAATTTCCAAGACACATGTTTACAATGTACATCACTAACTCCAATAGTGGAGCATTGGAGCCACTCCTTGCTCCTCAATATAATAGCTTATCTCTCTAATGCCTTGCGGGAGGATTCGTTTTTCTCATACAATGCGGGAGTATATATAATCAAGGGCAACTCTTTGAAAACCCTCATGATTGTTTGACTTCCTATGACTTTTCAACTTAAATGACTCTTTGCATTCCATGTGTGTCCTTTGGAATTCCACAATACATTTTGAATACATTATACATGATCCATAATAGTGATGTGGCATATGACCACTCATGACATGAAATAACATGACATAACATGACATTACTGACATGGACTGCTTGATGATGTGGAAATGTCAAGTCATTATTGTTGATAAGTGTTGGATGCCTTCTTGAATGTGCTTTCTCTTCACCTCCGCATGGCTTGGTGATGCAAAATTTCAAAATGATCTCTAGTCTTGGATAGTGGTCGCAAACTAGTGTCCCTTCTCTTTTTATTGATTGATCAACTTGTAATTTCAAATACAAGAGAGTATTTAGGAATTTCTCCCTCCTCCTCCTCCTTCTCCACCATATTTCCATGAAATTATAGGGTACCTATTCCTGCAGTTAACTCATAATGAGACGACATCAATACGAAACCCCCTAATCTAAGATGATGCATTTTGATCCACCAACTGAGCCCAACACAAGTGGCAGGATGGGGAAAGGGACTCAGTGACTATGCAGTGCACATTTCCAGTAGCTAGGGGGGGAATCTTGAGCTCTAATATTGCACAGTGTGTAACTCAGGTAGGGCTAAAGAAAAATGTTGTGTAGTTTCCAGAGTGAGTGGGGACAGCCTGAGGGAATGGACAATGGGAGAGCCAAATGTGCAATTCTGGGGGTCAAGGGAGGTTGGGCTATTGCACAGATGTGCAGTTCAAGGAATCAAGGGATGAGCTCGAGGCTTGAGGATGCAAAGTGTGTAGTTTAAGTTGAGTTGGAGGACATAGCTATGCAATGATGGAGGTTAAGGCTGAGGCTTGGGTGCAGGAACTGCGCAGTGTAGTAGTCTTGGGAGATAGGAATTGTGCATTACGTAGTTCCAAACATCAATGTCACAACTTAGAGGGTTTAGACTGTGTAGTGCACAGTTCAGAAGGGGCCCGATGAAGCTAAGTTGCTCGGTTGAGAAGTTTTTCCGAAAATAGATAAGAGTGGGATAGGTGATGAACAGTGATGAAACTTGACTGTGATCACACACTTAGCATATTTTATCGACACAAAAACATAGATAATCCAAAAACATGGATAAAGAATTTCCCTCTGTGTGACTAATTTACGACAAGATACGACAAGTGTGACACTTAAGATAGACTTTGGGAGGACCGTGATGACACTTGTGCGAAAGTGCTCAGGACTTTGTGCATGAGTGGGACAGACATTGACATAGTTAGAAAAACTCATATACACAAACACAAACCTTTGAAACCAACATATTAGACTTGCAAACATTGCGTGACAACCAAACATGTTGAAACATGACATTTAAACCAACATGCAAAAGGGAACAAAACATTGCAAGAAAGCTCATGAAATAAATTCTAATGTTTGCAAAAACAATGGACAGGACCAAGGAAGGCTAAAAAATTGAGTGTAAGCCAAAATTTTAGAGGGTGTTGCAGCAGCTACAACACTTGGTGATACACTGGTTGAATTCTAGCTTCTATATCTCGGTTAACTTGTTCCGTGTAGGGCCTCGGTTCTTCAGAGATTATTGATTCATCGTTGAAATTACTTTGGTCTTCCCACTTATCCCATGAATAGAAACAACCCCCCTTATATCTTCTTGGTTAAACACAACATAAGATTCAACAATATCAGAGTGTTTCGAGTTGGGAAGGGTAGTGTATCTCGCGAGCTTAAGATTTTCAAAGTATAGTTTTTTATCTCTGGTGTTTCTCTACTTCCAACATTCATGGATAGTACCTGACGGAATCATACAGGAACACAAACATTTCCCTAATTCCATCGATCCTGGACAATACCCCGACGGAGTTGCTTGCTTCACCTCTTTGTACAGGAAGCCCTTCTCTTCTTTTGCCTTTATTTATTTATTTTAAAGAGAATTGTGCATTGACACTTATTTATTTGGGGCGGAAGAGGGATACCACCTTATTGAGAGAAAAAGAGGTTGTTTCTTTAGAGAAGCATATAGAGACCTTTGATTTAGGTTTTCTTGTTTAGATTTTTCCCCTTCTTTGGTTTTACTATTTGGATAGGCATGAAGACACTTAAACATAAATGCGAAGTGTAGGCAATGAGGTTTCCAAAATAGACATGGGTTCATGGTTGGACCAAAGCTCTCCTTAAAGACAGATCATATTTTCCGTCAAAACTTCATTGGCTAAAAGATATAACCAGTGAAAGTAAGATGGACAGAAGGCTAGCCAAATGTTGAAGTGTCACAAGACTATTCAAAGTTCAACCACACACATGCTTATAAGCCACAACATATACATGCACAACACTTATTCACATGAAAAAAGCCAAAACAAAGCTCAAGCAATCAAACAAAATACAAAAGAAAAGACTATGTACAAAGTGTAGGGCACAACCCCAAATCTTCAATGAAAATAGTGTTTTAAGTCTTGGCCATTGACAAGGAATAGAGTCAATCTTCCTGTCAAGTGATTGAAGATGATAAGTGTGTTGGCCAAGATTTTCATGCACCGTGAATGCCCCAATCCACAAGGACTAATATTTAATGTGTTTGCCTTTGTCCTCATGGGTTTTATCCCACTTTAAGACTAAGTCACATACACACAATTTTTTTTCCCTGCAAACTTCTTATTGAACCACCTCTTGATACGATTATGGTGAAGTGAAAAAATTTCTTTTGCTTTCAACCTTTGTTCATGTAGCTTGTGAAGGGTATCCATACTACGTTGTACTAACAGACATGACTTGCCTTGGGATTCTTGTGAGAGTTGGAGAGAAGGAAAGTAGATGTTGGGCAAGAGGATGGCTTCTTTTTTGTACACCAAGAAGTAAGGGGAGGTGTTCAGGGAAGGTTTTTGCATGACTTGGTCAGCCCATAAGGAATTTACTAAAGCAGAGTGCTAGTTTCGTTTCTCAGAGATTATGGTCTTTTTGATAATACAGATTAGGTTCTTATTCATGGATTCAACAAGAACATTCCCCTTTGAATAATAACTAGATGAATGTTTCAATATAATGCCATTTTCCAATGCAAAATTGTAAATTTTTAGCGATGAGAAATATGTTGCATTGTAAAAAATAAGTGAAGTAGGAATGTTGAATTTGGAAATGATATTCTGCTGCATAAATTTAATGACTTATTGATCATTCATCTGTTTGAGCGTAATTTCTTCTGCCCACCGTGTGAAGTAATATGTGGCAGTAACAATGTAACGGTGCTGCTTTGATGAATGTGGGGAATTTTACCCAATAATATCCAGGCTCCACTATTGTAAAGGTTCTTCCACTGCAATGGGTTGCAATGGGGTGGCTAAATTATTGTCTCTGTCGGCACACCTCTAATAGACCAGACACTTTCGGGTGTAAGCATGAGCATCTATGAATAATGTAAGCCAATAAAATTCAGTCGGCAGGACCTTAGGTTTTGTAGTGTTGCCCAAAAAGTGACCCCCAGTTGGTCCATTGTGGGGATCACACAATACCTTTTTTTAGTCATGCGCTTCCAAGCACTTGAGAAATACTCCATTTTGGTGCTTTCTGAACAACACCCCATGCACTAACTGATAGGATAATTCTTTAAGTCTAAGTGCCTTCTTTTTTCGTGTGGAAAAGTGGGAGGGCACTGTGTTGTGATCAAGGTACTAACGCACATCCATGTACAAAGAGTTTATGCTAGTAGTGGGTGAAGATCACTCAATGTTATACATCTCAATTTCTTATTCCCATCCTGAAAGGTCTTCTTCTTTTTCCTTTGTGTTCACTGCTTCTGCCTCTAGTTGACAAAGACTATAGCCCTTGATTGTGTGAAATGGCTTGATTTATAAATCGTATTCTTACATACCATTCATCCAGTTCTCTCTCCTTTCACCCATATCTTGTTGAACAAACAGTGATTTGACTGCTGGGTGTGAAACAAAGATAATGCAATGATTCTTCAATAGATAGGGTTGAAATTGTTTTATCTCCTTGTACACTGCATAAGCTTGTTTTTCCATGGCAAGGTAGTTAAGTTCTAGTCCTTACAGACTCACGTTCATGAAGGAGATAGGTCGCTCGTTGTTTAGTTCATCCTTTTGAGTGAGTAAAATGGCGAGAGAAGTGTCAGAAGAAAAAGTGTAGAACAAGAAATCCTTATTGAAGTTTGGGTTGTACAACGTGGGTGCTTCTGCTACAACCTACTTAATATGGGAAAATGCATCCTTTTCTCTTTTATCAAATTTATAAATTGCATCATTCTTCACCATCTCATGTATCAGTTTAACAATCTGGGCGTAGTCAGAGATGAACTTGTGGATGAAATTTATTTTCCCCAAGAAGGATTGCATATCTCTCTTATTCACTGGGAAGGGAATCTATGTGATTGTTTTGAACCCATATGAGTCTATATTGATCCTTCTTTCAGCAATAATATGGCCCAATAGATTACCCATGTACACCGTGAAGATGCTTTCTTAAGATTCAAGGATATCCCGTACTTGCAACATTGCTCAGAAATCTTCTTTAAGTGGCGTATGTGGTATGACCTTTGTTTGGAAAACACTGCCATGTCGTCAGGATAGACCATTACACTTCATCCAATCAGTTCATTGAAAGTGATGTCCATAGCATGTTGAAATGTTTCACCAGTGTTAACTAACCCAAACAATATTCCCCTGAATGCGATTGTGCCCCACTTCATTTGGAAGGTGGTCTTAAGCCTATTAGGCTTTGAAACCAAAACCTAATTGTATCCAAAATAGTCATCCAACAAAGAAGACATTTCTGACCCGGATACTGTTTGCAATATTTGTTCCATGGACAACACGAGGTAGTTGTCCTTGTCCGAGGCACAATTGAGATTTCAATATACACACAAGCGTATTTCCCTAGACTTATTTCTTATTGGGACCAAATTTCTCTCCCACGCTAAGTGTCACACTCTTTATATGATCTGGGCATCTAGTAGTTGTCTCAACTCTTTCTGCATAAGAGGCTCAAGCGTTGGATATACTTTTCTCAGATTATGTTAGAATGGCTTGACCCCTTCTTTTATTGGTATCACATGCTGGATGATTCACATGTCATATGTTTTAAGCTCATCATATGTTCACGTGAACACATCTCGATACTGCTTGAATAAGTGGATAAAGGCTTGTTGCTCTTGTGGTGTACAACAAGTACTGATTTGACATAATTTGTTTTTTTTTTCTATTCCCAAGTTAATCTTCTCATGCGACAGTGTGGAACTATGGGTCTTAGCATTAACAGGCCCCTGAAATTGGTTCTGCAGGTCATACAACTTCTCTAATGATACCACACCCTTTGGGATGGTATTTCCTTTACTTGCACTGGTTGCATCATGTAATGTCTTTTCGTGCTCATCCGCATTGATCGCTGCATCTTTGAACACATCAACATTCGCCATGAAGCACAATTTCTGCTGGTCATAAAAAAAATGCATAAACTAGTAATATCATCGTGGACGGATGGCTTATAAATAATTTCAACAGAAAAATCTCCCTCAATGGACACAACCTAGAAGCAACATTCACTACTGCATCTACAACTGTGTTATGCATTCTTGGAACATAAATGATATTTAAATCTTGGAAATGTGAAATCAGACACCATATGTCTTGTTGATAGCTTCTAAGATGAGGTGACATACAATGTATAGTATTGTGTACATGTGGCACCACAATTTCTGAGTCACCTATTGCTTTCAGGATGGCAACATTGAGGTCAATGGCTCTTCAGAAGCCCAAGATCAGTGCTTCATACTCTGTAGCATTATTCTTGCACTCAAATTCCAAGTGGCTAGAGATCAGGTGCTTTCTCTATAGTGGGTCTATTAAAACACAACCAGCTCTAGAGCCCTCCTGCATTTTGGAATCATCAAAATACAATGTCCACATATCATATGTACAGGGACTGGGAACTACACTAGTACTTCTACTACTACTATTAACTGTACAAGGATCATTTTCACCACTTGGACTAGGAATGAGCTCCAACTGTGTTTTTGGTGGGACTCGGGATGGCTGTGCAATATAGCACCCCAATTGGGTTTTGAGGAAGCAATTTCCAAAAATTAGTTTTGTGAAATCCATTGGTTCATTATGTCCATTCAAGGGAGTGATAGTGTGTCTCATGTATCTTTCTAAATCCACCCAGATCTTATTATTTCTTCCCTTATATGGAAGCCATAGATGTGACGGGTCCATGGAAACGTACCCTTGTAGCTTGCTAGACCAGTCTCTACTCAATAACACTCAATATGCTTCGAGAATGTCCACAATCACTATGTTGATACATTAGTGGACTGGACCATAGGATGATAAGTAGATGATGATATCTCTGAGTTCACCAATTGCATGGACATGGGTCCTGTTCAAATGAATAATCTTTGCATATGTTTTGTACCATTTGGCATTGATTTTCTGGGCAACATATAATGGAATTGCATTCACAAATGCATCAGAATCAACCAAGCAATTATGTACATAGAAATTAAAGATTTCAAAAGTTCACAAGAAAGGTGGGCAGATAGTATTTCCATCCGGATTTTAGAGAACTAGAAGACTTACCACATCCCTTGTTTGAAGAGGTGGAATTACCTATGGTGGTCTACCCAAGTGCCCATAAGAGGACATCCCGCTAGCTTGTGATCTTTGTTAACTCAAACATTGATATGCTTGCACAAACCTTCTTCATGTCATTAACTATGTTGTAGTCCACAATGGGAAGGATAGCTGAAGTGTTTGGGGATGTAACTTGGTCTGCGACTTCCAGAGTGATGGTTTTGTCCTTACTTCTTACTGAAGCACTTTTTGTTGAGACTTATTTCCCATACTTGTTCTAAGTAAACTACGCTTATTTGACCTATGGACTGATTTTCCTCGGCATATTTTCTTTAAATTTATTCTTTGGAAACTCGACTGTAGTGGCTGGTCCTTGGCTTCTCAGGTTGTACCGGTTGGTCTACTTCTACGCCAGACCATCACTCGGAGGCTACTTGTCGACTGTACTCTTTTGGGTTGTGACTATAAAGTTGAACATGTTTAGTTCATGCCCTGCACTAGGAGTTTTATCGGTTGCAGCAGCTTCTTCCTTTTCTTCTACAAGCTCATTTTGTTCCTTGGCCATTACTGAATCAACAAGATGTGTAGCAAGCATGCTCATGGCCTAATTCCATTGTGGGCATATTTTATCAGAATGATGTTCTTGATGATCTTAACAATATTGATATGTGCCAGAGTGTTAAATACTCAATACGACATTGGAGCTTTGTGCAAATTTTGTCGGTTGATTACTACTACTGCTAGAGGTTGCAGTCCTTCTAAATAGGTTGAATGTGGGAGGCTTGCTACTCACGGTGGTCTCACTTGACCTCTATTTGAGCTCTGCCATATCATTTGACAAATTCTTGAAAGGAAGAGTCAAGCTTTCAAGATTAGATGATTCTTTCTCTTTGGCCTTGCTCATGGAGGCCTGAGACCTTTTACCCGTGTCTTTGGAGTCTTTTGTTAGTTCGTCGTTCGAGATGACTCCGATAACATGCAATTCCTTCTCAACAACAATAGCCTCTTCATAATTTTCCATTAGAGTTTGTTTCGTAGATCGCTTCACAAACTGCACAATGCTTTATGGCAAGGCAGAATTGTAGTAATCTATTGTGATGGAGTCATGAGGTTTCGTGTTTTCTGAAAATTTATTCAACATGTGGTTGAACATCTAATTGAAATCCTTCACTTTCTCCTTTTTATCCATCTTAATATTACCCAACTCTTTCAATAACATGGCAAGGGTCTTATCATTAGCGAATTTTTCAAGGAAGATTTTCTTAAACCCCCTCCAATTCTGGAAGGAGTTCGAAGGAAGGTTGTGATACCATACAACTACTCTACCATCTAAGGTACTTGGAAAAATTATACATGCAACATCATCGTGATGTACCTCAAGTGTCTACAAATGTAGGTAAAATTTGTCTAGATGGTCTTAATCCTTCACCATCTTATCAAGGTCATACTTCTTTAAGAGCTTCTCCGTATGTTTTAGATTTTTTTGTAGAACACCTGGAAGTGCAAGTGGGCCCTGATTCATCCAATCTAGATCTTGGTTTGCCATGTCTTCTTTGCTTTCCTCCTCTTCTTTGTTAGAATATAATGGCTCTTCTTCCTTTTCCTCTTCTTTGCTTGACCCGTAGAAAGTTGTGTCTGAGAGTACAATGTTATCTCCATAACCACCATGAAAGAGTGGAGGCTCTTCTTCCCTTTTCACAAAGTATGCAAATTCTTCAAGAGTGGGAAGGACGACATATTCAATATTAGAGGCCACTATCCTTGTGGGGGTCGTCTTGTTCTTCTTCAGAGAATATGGAAGACTGGTTACTCCCAGGAACAATCCAACAATTTTTCCAAATTAACGGGTTATAGGATGGATGGACCGAATCTCATCGTATGGGATTTCACAATTTCATTTAGACTTGCGCTGAGAAGAGTCAACAACTTCAGAGAAACGAGTATGGGAGGTGCAATGAACATTTTTTCCCTCAACAAAGGATGATATATTGGGTTGGTGGGGTTATCATTCATAAAACACTAGCTTCCCTCCTTCTAGTCCCAACTAGACCTCACATCGTTTGGTGTAGAAGTCCCATCTAGTTTAAAGGCTCGGTTACTGAATTCTTAAAGATTTTCCTTGGCTATAATTGTCAGCAAGAGAGAAGGACGCAATGGTGTCTTCAAAACGAAATAAGGTGTGTCTGGTGAGTGTTCAGTTGCAATTGTGTCAAGTTTTTTCTACTATGGAGAGGGGAGAAAAGTGAGCCTCTAAGTGAGAGGCTATAGTACCACATAAGAAGAGACACACATGAACCAGAAGGGTTTGTTTAACACCCAGCGGAATAGTCCATAGTGGATGCGACGATTGTTACAACCAACAAATGAGGAAATATCTATCTAATATCCCATAGAATAGTCCACAAGGATGAGACAACAATAAAATCCATTATAACACATTCTCAATAACATACATACTAAAATAACCGAAATAGTTCAACTATCTTGGCACATGGGAAAGCAAACATGAAACACAAACATTCATAGTCCATGCATAAAGTATTTTCTGGCCTTAAAGGCTTATTTTATTAAGTAAAATTTCCAAGATGCATGTTTACAATGTACATCACTAGCTCCAATAGTGGAGAATTGGAGCCACTCCTTGCTCCTCAAAGAACTAGATTATCTCTATAATGCCTTGCGGGAGGAGCCAAGGTGAAAAGTATTTTTCTCATACAATGAGGGAGTATATAAAACCAAGGGTGACTCTTTGACTACCCTCATGACTGTTTGAATTCCTATGACTTTTTAACTTACATGACTATTTACATTCCATGTGTTTCCTTTGGACTTCCAAAATACATTTTGAATAACAATAGTGATGTGGGATATGACCACTCATGACATGACATGACATAACACTAATGACATAGACTGCATGATGATGTGGCAACGTTAATTCACTATTGCTGCTAAGTGTTGGATGTCTTATTGAATGTGATTTCTCTTCATCTCCCCATGACTTGGTGATGCACAATCTTTAATGATCTCCAGCCTTGGATAGTGGTCACAAACTAGTGTCCCTTAGCTTTCTCTTGATTGATCAACTTGTAAGTTCAGATACAAGAGAGTATTTATGAATGGTTATGTTATCACTCAGGTTTTCCCAAAAGTTGTAAGAAAGGGAAAGGAGGCTGAGGTAACCACAAACCAATCTTTTAGATACAGATTCTAGCCAATCTGCATCCAGAGAGGGCTCTCTCTTTAGGTTTTAGCTTTCTTTTTACAATATATTAGGCTAGTTGTGAAGTTTAGGTGTTTTGTTTGAGTTTGGGTGGTGAGATTCAATAGCAAAGGGGCAAGACTGAGTAGTTTAGGCCATTAGGATAATGGAGTCAAGTAAGATGGTTTTACTGGATGTGGGTTTCTTAACAAAGGATGGTTTCACAGAGCAAGGTGGTCAAACAGGGAACAAATAAAGACTTGGAATAGATGGAATGGGTTTAAAAAATGGTTGAAGGGCAATTAAGAATCCTTCAGCCCATTTTAAGAGAGAACTTGGGTGATTACTGATAAAGAGCAATTAAGTATTCTTTAACATATAATCAAAGTGACAGAATTAGGAAACAGGAGCAATTAATATTTCACTGTCTATTCTAATTCAAAATAAAACATTGAAAATGATAACTTTTGAAGACAGAGTGCAATAAAGCATATTCTGAATTAATCTTTTTGTTTATCATTCAGATGTGAAACAAATATGATATAATAAACCAAGAAAACTTTAAAACATGGGGTATAGAGGACTTATTGATCTAGTGTTTGCTTCAAGAAATCCGTGAAAAGTCCCTTGCATTAATTCTTTGTCTAGTAAGCCATGTGGAAATTTGATCCAATCAGCACTTTTATTCCAAAAACTAGTGTTACAACAATGTATATGAATCCACACTTAATACTCCAGTTGAGGGATTATTTATAGAAAATATTTTACACAAAATATCTCTCAGAGTGAGATATATTCTAGTGATGACAAATCATTTTTACAAGAAAATAGAGACAGCTAGTCTCGAAGATAGGAAAAAAGCAAACAGATGATGTGTTGTTCCTATTTGTGCTGGGTGTGCTGGAGGCAGACCCTTTTATTTGGCTTGTTTCTGTAAATTTGTGCTAGCTACCCTATTTTACTGATACTCTTTACCTGCTCTGATACTCTTCGACCTATTTTGACCACTGTTCACCTTTATTTATCTCTGTTTATCTCAATACGGTAAATAGCCCAAAATTTATGTTTTACCAAAGGTAACTTTACAAAATCTCTAACATATCTTCCCACCATTTCTGCTCTGGTAATTTGTGCCTCTGAAGTTTCCTGAGTGTTTCATCAGTCTCTGTGTATCTAAAAAAGTTAGGCTGAATGGTGAATAGATGCTTTACCTCATGCTCAATGTAGAATAAGTTCTCTAAATTGTCGTACAGAACTCAGCCTGTGGGAAGTGCTTTCACTCTGCTGCACTTGATAATGAGCTAGCTTGATTGCCAGCATACCTATTCAATTTATCTACATAATCAATGTGTTTCATTAACTTATTATCAATGACCACAGGACTTGGTAGCCCTTTGCTCTGCAAAACTGTGAATTTCTCCATAAAAGAATTGATTTCTACTTGCATGTCTTGGCATCTTCTCTCTAAGTTTTGCATTAAAGTTATCTTGGTCAAAACTCTTTTGATTTCCAAAATGGTGTCTATCTTGTCTAAGATGCCAAGTACTTCTAACTGTTCACTATTTTTGGTATTCAAATAATTGATAAGCTTGTTGACTTCTTCTGGATTTTTACCCAACTCTTCTCTTGTCTGTTGAATTGCTCCATGGGCTGTTTTTACTAAGTTTAGCTGCTCATAGACTACTTGGTTTGATGGCCACATTTCATTTATAGACTGAATGATATTAGCCCAAAGGATTTTCCTGATTTTTGTCAAGGGTTTATCAAAGGTAAGCTCTTGTTCTAATGTTTTTACTTTACTTTCTAAGGCTTTAATCTCCTTAGTCTTTTCCATAATACTTATTTTGGAGGTATCATAATTATTTTCTTCCTTAGCCAATTGCTCTTTCACTTGTTTCAACTTTGTAACCTGCAATCTCAATTCCTCCATGGCCTTTATCAATTCTTCAGTGCTCATATTAGTAATGCTACCTGGTGTTGTACCTGTTGTTGATGTGCCTGTTATTACTTCTGTTGTGACTGCTGGGACATTAGGAGCTAATGTTGTTCCACTTGTGGAAGGGGCTGCAGTTAAGACTATGGGGATTACCTCAGGAGGCTGAGAGGTTGACCCTCTCTGCTTTTCCTTTAGTGCCTTTTCCAATGCTTTCTCTGTATCATTTAATCTTTCATTTAGTTTCAGGAGCAATTCCATCATGTCTTCTTCGGATTTATGTTGTATAACTTTTGCAGTTTGAGGATGCTGTGAAGGAGGCAGTTTTAGTTGTTTTCTTAAGGCATCAATGTCCTCTTCTTTTTTCTTAATTAATGATTTTATGCCTTTAGCATATTTGGGATCATGTCCCAATCCAATAATGATCTATTCTAATGATTTGATCCTGTTATCTTTGGCCAGAGAAGAGGCTTTCTCCAAATTTAATTGAGCAATGGTATTCTCCAAAGAATTTTGTAATTTATGGGCTAGCATTGCTTTATCAATCAATGTGGGATAAACCATTTCCCCAGTCTGTTTATGAAGCTCAATCTTGTCCATGGGATGAATATCTTTGGCCAAGACCTCCAAGTTTGTTCTAATATAGTCTGCTGCTGACTGGGGTTGCTGCACCTTTGGATTAAAATAACTCATCAACATTCTCCTTTCTTTAATGTCATAGGTTGACATTAATCTCTGCTGGTTTGTGGGGGCCATTTTCAGATATTGACCATAAATTTGAAGCCTTATTGGGTCATTCCTGGCCTTTATCTCTGTGAAAGTCTTCTTAATGTTTGAGGCCTGTTTGCCTTGTGGCCTGGTAGAAGATACTTCTACACTGTGTTGTCTTTTTAGCTCCTGCCTATGTGAGCTAGTTGATGTTTCTACTTCTGGGGAAGTTTGCTGGCTGACTAACCTTTCACCTCTTAGACTGTCATTTATTTCTTCAATGATTTCCTCTTCAGAAAGAGGATTCAGTCTTTGTCTCTTTGCTCCAGGTTGCTCTGTTGGTCCACTGATGGGTGTGATGGTTTCTCTGTCTCTCTTCCCGTTCCTTTCCTCATTTAGAGGAGTCTGTAATGTAGGAATTTCTGCTGCTTTATTTGGGCTGGAGGAATTTTCCCCTGACTTTGTTCCTTGGACATTTTTGGTTGATCTTTCATTGTAGGCTGCTTTTTGGTCTCTACTTCTTTGCCCTTGGAAGTCCCTGTAATTGGTATGCTGGTTTTCTGTATAGGCTACTAAGAAGTTCCAGCAAAGGACATATCAATTCCTAATTGTTGAGGTAGCTTGAAAGTTACATGTCCAAAAGAGTCCAGGTCAAGGGTCTTTTCAAGATCTTTCATAGCCATTTCCATCTTTTCTTGCTCAATAATTTCTTCTATTAAGGTCCCTTCTACCCATTCATCCTGATTAGCAAACTATTCAATTTCTGGGATCCTATGATGTATATAAACTGACAGCCTGTTCTTTGTTCTTCTGTCATATATGAAACCATCTGGGTCATAGGGCACCCACCAAAAGCTCTTCTTCAATCTAAGGTGGTCTTCTAGAATCTTTTTAGCATCTTGCCATGCATCCCTAGAATTTATGACATAAGCGCCTAACTGGTTTTTGATTCCTAACTGAGCCTTCTTCTTTGCATTACAAAAATGGTCCAAATTTGCCTTTATGATCTGTTTAAAATACTTTAGTGAAAATAATCTCTTGGGAACATATTTCGGCAGCTTGAAAGGGAAATGTTCACACCATAAATTCTAATTTCTGTGTGATTTTGGTATAGGTACCAATACCTATCCTGTACTGTTTAGAGAGCTGCAGAATCTTTTTCATGTCACCAGTGAGTCTAGAAGGGGGAACTCTTGTCAATAGAGTGGATGCTGGATGTATAAACCAGTCAATGAATTCATTATAGGTATAAGGAGACTCCAAAGTTCTATGAATTATTGAGGTCCAAAAGATCACAGACCTTCGATTTCTTTTTGAGTCCAATTTCCTTATAGGGAAAGAAAAATTGTCTGACTGAGAATATAACAGAAGAAGATAGATAAAAGATGTATATTTGAAAACTCCTTCCCTATCCAAACTTATGAATTGATCATGGATTTTATTGGCAATGAAAGTGGCATAGTCATACTTGACAGCAGGGGGCTGTCCAAGAGTGAATATTGACAACAAAACAAGAGTAATATCATCAACATATTCACTGGTATTAAATCCCATGATCATGGATATCATGTCAACAATAAGCCTACCAGTTTTAGTGAAAAAGTCTGCAAATAGGGAGGTGGACCATTGGGTTGATAATTTGGTAACATAAACATCTGAGCAATACGACTTATCTCTAACTTGGGCAACTGAGGGGATTTTTCAAGAAGATATCCCAGGGAAAGAGGAGCAAGGGGCTAAGTGGAATGGAACTGTATCATTTCATTAATGGACTTAGTAGTTATGGGAAAAAGAACAGTTTTGGATGTGAACATAACTGCTCTATGGACAGGGTCATAGTTGGCACAATATTGATGAATGATATAAGGGAAGACATGAATTGAGGGAAGGAAATACATGGGAAGATTAGATTCCCATAGTCCAAAAAAGTCAGAATTATTTAGATGATTATCTCTGATTTGGCAAAAGATTTTAAGATGGTTACTATCACTAGATAGGTCTTTTATTTGGAAATCCTTGTTGGCCAGGGGTAAATAATCTAAGTCTCTGTGAGGTGCATTTATGGGTGCGACATTCATGGCTATGGGAGTTTCCATATTTGGTTCTTGTGAATTCAAACTAGAATTTGGGCTTTCCGTGGAAAATTGGACTAAACAACAGGTTTTAGGAGTGTTTTATGGTAATCACAGACTGTCTAGACTCTGAATTTTGGCTTCCTCAGGTAGAATTTTCAGTGGAAAACTGGAATTATAGGGTTACAGGGCGAAATGGATAAATACCTATGTTTAAAGAAGAAGGCCGTACAATGTAGGTTGGTTGATGGGCTACCGAGCACGATGCCGAAATTTCTTGGCTGGGTGAAGGACTACATGCTCAAATAGTCGACTGGACGTGATCTTGCATGGAGCACAGTTCGCAGAAAATAATGGTGAAAATGATGTTTTTTCATTCTTTTTAACGAAATTTGGTTTGGAAGGTATTTTGGCATTTATTGGGTGTGTGACATTGGCGTGATGGGACGCTTTGTCGTTATGTGGGGGCTGGTAAGCGGTTTACCCCGCACTGCTTTCGGGGTCAAGTGGTATCGGGCCGGGGGCAAGCAAGCACATGGAATGGGCGACGCGTGGTGAGGGTACGACGGAAAATTGCGTGGTGATCGCGAGTTAAAGCGTGGTCACCAGGGGGGTCGTAATATGATCGTCGACCGTCAGATGATGGGAGGATGATCGGACGGTGGACGAGAAGTGAAGATGGGAGGGAAGTTAATGCAGCGGGCCCTATATAATTAACGTTGATTTAATTGTATCAGGCACATTTTTATTGGTTGGAGGGTTGGTTATTAATTAACCCGGATGATTAATTAATCCCGTTATAACGCGGCGGGGGAAGGTTATTAACAAAATTCGAATAAGTTCATTAATCCCTGTTTTAAACTATATAATGGTTATATACCATCGGGCGAGATATAAATAAAATGTTGGGATTTTCATATAATTACATTAATACGGGAAGGGTTAAATTTTCGGGAGTTATATAATAATGGTTAAAAATTAATATGAAATGAAATAATAAGCGCCAAGTTAAAAAGTTAGGAATTCGCATTTAAACTTAGGCTAAAGGGGTTTTTTAAGTGATATAATGTCTTTCCTAAGTAAAATAGGTTTTTCACTTAGGATAAACTTTATAAAAAGGAGATGAATGATAGATGAATGATTTATGAGCACTTAGGCTTTTAGATCATTGGCCTGAGGGTCTAGTCCTTCCAGAAGTCAAAGAAATGCTCTGAGCCTCTTTGACTTTAAAAGACCTTAATGCTTAGGGGAAATTAATGAAGTGCTTAGGGAAAATGTGAATGGAAGTTAGTTATTTAACTTTCCCTTGATTGAACTGCATTAAGTGTAATATATGCCTTGCACTTTGTGATAAAAGTAAAGATCAACACATTTAGAAACATTTTCATCACAAGTATCATTCTACAACACCATCTACCTACCCTACATACTTTAACCTGACATTTTTTCTTCTTTATTTGGGTGCACTTAGACTGCCAAACCCTTATCAAATCATCATTTTCTTTTACATGGCAAGCCTACCTAAGTCTACACTTATTACATCCAAGGGCTCAAATTAAAATATTGAGCTCCTTTTTATTTACTCTACCTATCTACTTATCTGCCAGGATTAAATAGTTTGGCCAGATTTTATTCTCTATTCTACATCATGAAATTGAAAAATGAATGAGCCAAGTTTAAGCAGTTTGACTCTTCATAAATTGTGGCAAAAGTATAACAAGTTGCACACAATTGCTTATTACAAAAAATGAAATAGTAGTGACACTTGGACTTGCACACTTTCCTGGTCTTTTTTTGTTTGGGGTTCATTTCTTTCACTTTTTAGACCATTCTATTCTATTTACCCTTTGATTTTTCTTTTAGGGTATACCCTCTTTACACTTTTTAGATTGTTAGATTTTTTGAAAATATGAAAAACCTTTGCAACAAGGAAATGTATGAACATATTATAGAGCTTATCTAGTCAATCATGAAATATGACACATATTGGTATAGGAGCATAACACTGGCTCCACTTGGGGATGGCTTTTCCTGGTGAAAAGTTAAGAACAACAGGTCAGAAGGCCTTCTGAATGAATTTGACTATGCTTTGAAATCTCCTTCTACTGGTTGCTTTATTGTATGTATGACATTAACACTTGTGAAGCTTAGGGCCTTCTCTTCGGGCTTCAACTCCAATAAGTCACTATTCAATCCAAACTGTGACATTACTAAGGATATAGTATTTACATGTTAACATCAGAATACATTGAAAAGTTGGATCAAAGTAATGTTTCAGCATCCGACCATTAACTGGTCCTTCTCCTGTCTCTGTACCGTCCAAATTCTTCAAAAAGTAAGTATTGTTCCCTTGTAAGGCCTGAATAGAAAAAGGTCCCTTCCATAGGAAGTCAAACTTCCCATGTTTTCCTTTGTCTTCTCTCCTAGAATCCCATCTCAAAACTTTGTTTCCAAAGTAGAAATCTTCTACCTTGGTTCTCTTATAAAAAAAATTCTTAAGTTTCTCTTGTATTACTTGGGATCTTTGATACACTTCTTCTGTGGTCTGCTGCAAATGGATAGTTTGGTTAATTTTCCTTTGAATATCATTGGGCTCCACCTGAGCTTCCTGAAGTAGTTTCATTACTATAATTCCTAAAGATGAAGGAAATACAGCCTCTAAACCATAGACTAGTTCATAAAGACTAGTTCCAATGGATTTCTTTGTAGTGAGTCTGTCTGCCCACAATGCATTAGTAAGTTTCTTGTGCCAATTTTTCTTGTTTTCTTCCAATAATTTCTTAATGATATTAATTAGGCTTTTATTGGATGACTCAGCTAGACCATTACCTTGAAGGTAATAGGCTGTGGAATGACCTAAAGTGATATGGTATTTGTTACAGAAACTTATCATTTTCTTGGATTTGAAGGCAACGACATTGTCAGTGATGATCTTTTCAGGACAACCAAATCTAGACAGTATGTTAGTTTCTAGGGATCCTATAATGACAATATCATTGGCTTGTCTGCAAGGAATGGCTTCTATCAATTTGGTGAAATAGTCTGTGGCTGTTAGAATCCATTTACGTTGGCCAGAAGAGGGAGGGTGAATTTCTCCAATGAAGTCCAGTCCCCATTGTTGGAAGGGTTTCTCAGTAGAAATTGGTCTCAGGGGGAAGGGTAACAATTTTCTCTTGCCCTCAGAAATCTGACATTTGTGGCAAGCAGTAACAAACTTCTTTACATCAGTGAACAAGGTTGGCCAATAAAATCCAGCTCTGAGGATTTTGTCTGAAGTTGATCTCCAGTAAAGGTGTCCACCACAGTCTCCTGCATGAAATTCTTCAAGAACCTTGTCAGCTTTTTCTTTTAGTAAACATTTCAATAGAATACCTTCATGATTTTTTCCAAAAGAGAACATTATCTAAAATACAAAATTTTGAAGCTTTCATCTTTAAAAACCTTTTCTTTGTTCTGGATAATCCTAGAGGAGCTTGCAGGTTTAATAATACAAAAATTATATCAGCATACCAAGGTGAATCTAAGAAGGCCTGGCTGATTTGTGGAGTTGCCATCTCCTGTTCATTATCCAGTTCATTAATATCTAGGGCTTGGCAATTTGTTTCAGTCATGAGTTTCACCAAACCCTGTCCTTTTATAAGCTTTGTGGGTTTTATTTCTATATCATATTCCAATATAGTAGAAATCCATTTGCCTCATCTGCCTTCAATTCCATCCTGGGTTAAGATGTCTTTGAAAACAACATTTGGCACATAGGCTATTACATGGGAGTACAATATATAGACTCTAAAGTCTTTAATAGCTTTCACAAGTGAATAGGCTTGTTTTTCCATAATTTTGTACTTTAATGGTGCATCTCTTAGTGCTTTACTAAAAAAGGCTATGGGTTTCTCACATCTTTCTTCATATTTTTGTAGTAAAATAGAAGCAATGGTGTGTTCTGATGCAAATGAAAATATTATGAAGTCTCTATCAAACTTTGGACTAGTCAGGACCGGTGCTCTAGTCAAAGCCATTTTAATTTCTTCAAATGAT
>APFE030806147.1:130322-142320 GCA_000404065.3 Pinus taeda | reverse complement strand
TCTCCAAATTTAATTGAGCAGTGGTATTCTTCAAAGAATTTTGTAATTTGTGGGCTAGCATTGCTTTATCAGTCAATGTGGAATAAACCATTTCCCTTGTCTGCTTATGAAGCTCAATCTGGTCCATGGGATGAATATCTTTTGCCAAGACCTCCAAGTTTGTTCTGATATAGTCTGCTGCTGACTGGGGTTGCTGCACCTTTGGCTTAAAATAACTCATCAACATTTTCCCTTCTTTAATGTGATAGGCTGACATTAATCTCTGCTGGTTTGTGGGGGCCATTTTCAGATATTTACCATAAATTTGAAGCCTTATTGGGTCATTCCTGGCCTTTATCTCTGTGAAAGTCTTCTTAATGTCTGAGGCCTGTTTTCTTTGTGGCCTGGTAGAAGATACTTCTACACTGTGCTGTCTTTATAGCTCCTGCCTATGTGAGCTAGTTGATGTTTCTACCATTGGGGAAGTATTGCTGGTTGACTAACCTTCACCTCTTAAACTGTCAGTTGTTTCTTCAATGATTTCCTCTTCTGAAAGAGGATTCAGTCTTTTTCTCTTTGCTTCAGGTTTCTTTGTCTCTCTTCCTGTTCCTTTCCTCATTTAGAGGAGTTTGTAATGTAGGAATTTCTGCTGCTTTAGTTTGGGTTGGAGGAATTTTCCCCTGGCTCTGTTCCCTAGACAATCCTGGCTGATCTATCATTGTAGGCTGCTCTGTGGTCTCTACTTCATTGCCCTTGGAAGTCCCTGTAATTGGTATGCTGGTTTTCTGTGTAGGCTGACGAGAAGTTCCAGCAAAGGACGTATCAATTCCTGATTGTTGAGGCAGCTTGAAAGTTATATGTCCAAAAGAGTCCAGGTCAAGGGTTTTTTCAAGATCTTTCATAGCCATTTCCATCTTTTCTTGCTCACTAATTTCTTCTATTAAGGTCCCTTCCACCTATTCATCCTGATTAGCAAACTATTCAATTTCTGGGATCCTATGATATATATAAACTCACAGCCTGTCCTTTGTTCTTTTGTCACATATGAAACCATTTGGGTCATAGGGCACCCACCAAAAGCTTTTTTTCAATCTAAGGTGGTCTTCTAGAATATTTTCAACATCTTGCCATGCATCCCTAGAATTTATGACATAAGGGCCTAATTGGTTTTTGATTCTTAACTGAGCCTTCGTCTTTGCATTACAAAAATGGTCCAAATCTGCCTTTATGATCTATCTAAAATACTATAGTGCAAATAATCTCATGGGCACATATTTAGGCAGCTTGAAAGGGCAAAGATTACACCCATCAATTCTGATTTTTGTGTGATTTTGGTACAGGTATTAGTCACCTATCCTGTATTGTTTAGAGAGCTGCAAAATCTTTTTCATGCCACCAGTGAGTCTAAGAGGGGGAACTCTTGTCAACAGAGTGGATGCTTGATGTATAAACCAGTCAATGAATTCATTATAGGTATAAGGATACTCTAGAGTTCTATAAAATATTGAGGTCCAAAATATCACAGACCTTCAATTTCCTTTTGAGTCCAATTTCCTGATAGGGAAAGAAAAACTGTCTGATTGATGATATAATAGAAAATGATAGATAAAAGATGTATATTTGAAAACTCCTTCCCTATCCACACTTATGAATTGATCATGGATTTTATTGGCAATGAAAGTGGCATAGTCATACTTGACAGTAGGGGGCTGTCCAGGAGTGAATATTGACAACAAAACAAGAGTAATATCATCAACATATTCACTGGTGTTAAATCCCATGATCATGGATATCATGTCAACAATAAGCCTACCAGTTTTAGTGAAAAAGCTCTGCAGATAGGGAGGTGGACCATTGGGTTGATAATTTGGTAACATAAACATCTGAGTAATACGAGTTATCTCTGACTTGGGCAAATGAGGGGCCTTTTCAAGCAGATATCCCAGGGAAAGAGGAGCAAGGGGCTGAGTGGAATGGAACTGTATCATTTCATTAATGGACTTAGTAGTTATGGGAAAAAGAACAGTTTGGGATGTGGACATAACTATTATATGGGCAAGGTCATAGTTGGCACAACATTGATGAATGATATCAGGGAAAACATGAATTGAGGGGAGGACATACATGGGAAGATTGGATTTCCATAGTCCAAAAAAGTCAGAATTATTCAGATTATTATCTCTGATTTGGCAAAAGATTTGAAGATGGTTACTGCCACCAGATAGGTCTTTTATTTCGAAATCCTTGTCGGCTAGGGGTAAATAATCTAAGTCTCTGTGAGGTGCGTTTATGGGCATGACATTCAGGGCTATGGGAGTTTCCATATTTGGTTCTTGTGTATTCAAACTGGAATTTGGGCTTTTTGTGGAAAATTGGACTAAACAACAGGTTTTAGGAGTGTTTTATGGTAATCATAGACTGTCTAGACTCTGAATTTTGGCTTCCTTAGGTAGAATTTTCAGTGGAAAACTGGAATTACAGGGTTGCAAGGTGAAATGGATAAATACTTGTGTTTAAAGAAGAAGGCCGTACAGTGCAGGTTGGTTAATACATTGTCGAGCACGATGCTGAAATTTCTTGGCCAGGTGGCAGACTAAATGCTCAAATAGTCGACTGGATGTGATCTTGCATGGAGAATAGTTTGCAGAAAATAATGGTGAAAATGACGTTTTTTTGTTCTTTTTAACAAAATTTGGTTTGGTGGGTATTTTTGGCATATATTGGGCAAGTGACATCAGCGTGATGAGACGCTTTGTCGTTATGCGGGGGGTGGTAAGCGGTTTACCCCGCATCACTTTTGGGGTCAAGTGGTATCGGGCAGGGGGCAAGCGAGCACATAGAATGGGCGATGCGTGGCGAGGGTATGACGGAAAACCCCCTGTGATCCCGAGTTAAAGCGTGATCACCAGGGGGGTCGTGATATGATCATCGATAGTCGGATGATGGGAGGATGATCAGACGGTGGATAGGAAGTGAAGATGGGCGGGAAGTTAACGTAGCAGGCCCTATATAATTAACGTTGATTTAATTGTATCGGGCACATTTTTATTGGTCGGAGGGTTGGTTATTAATTAAATCGGATGGTTAATTAATCCTGCTATAACGCGGCGGGGGAAGGTTATTAACAAACTTCGAATAAGTTCATTAATCCCTGTTTTAAACTATATAATGGTTATATACCATCAGGCGGGATATAGATAAAATGTCGGGATTTTAATATAATTACATTAATACGGGAAGGGTTAATTTTTCGGGAGTTATATAATAATGATTAAAAATTAATATGAAATGAAATAATAAGCACAAAGTTAAAATGTTAGGAATTCGTATTTAAACTTAGGCTAAAGGGGTTTTTCAAGTGATATAATGCCTTTCCTAAGTAAAATAGGTTTTTCACTTAGGATAAACTTTATAAAAAGGAGATGAATGATGGATGCATGATTTATGAGCACTTAGGCTTTTAGATCATTGGCTCAAGGGTCCGGTCCCTCCAAAAGTCAAAGAAATGCTCTGAGCCCCTTTGAATTTCAACGACCTTAATGCTTAGGGGAAATTAATGAACTGTTTAGGGAAAATGTGAATGGAAGTTAGTTATTTAATATTGCTTTGATTGAACTGCATAAAGTGTAATATATGCCTTGCACTTTGTGATAAAAGTAAAGATCAACACATTTAGAAACATTTTCATCACAAGTATCATTCTACAACACCATCTACCTACCCTACCTACTTTAACCTGGCATTTTTTCTTCTTTATTTGGGTGCACTTAGAATGGAAAACCCTTATCAAATCATCATTTTCTTTTACATGGAAAGCCTACCTAAGTATACAATTATTACATCCGAGGGCTTAGATTAAACTGTTGAGCTCCTCTTTATTTACTCTACCTATCTACTTATTTGCCAAGATTAAACAGTTTGGCAAGATTTTATTCTCTATTCTACAACATGAAATTGAAAAATGAATGAGTCAAGTTTAAGTTGTTGGACTCTTCATAAATTTTGGCAAAAGTATAACAAGCTACACAAAATTGCTTATTACAAAAAATGAAATAGTGGTGGCACTTAGACTTGCACACTTTCCTAGTCTATTTTTTGTTTGGGGTTCATTTCTTTAACTTTTTTGACCATTTTATTCTTTTTACCCTTTGATTTTTATTTTAGGGTATACCCTCTTTACATTATTTAAATTTTTTTATTTTTTGAAAATATGGAAAACCTTTGCAACAAGGAAATGTATGAACATATTACAGAGCTCATCTAGTCAATAATGAAATATGACACCTATTGGTATAGGAGCATAACACTGGCTCCACTTGGGGATGGATTTTCTTGGTGAAAAGTCAAGAACAGCAGATCAGATGTCCTTCTGAATGAATTTGACTATGCTCTGAAATCTCCTTATACTAGTTGCTTTATTGTATATATGACAGTAACACTTGTGAAGCTTAGGGCCTTCTCTTCGGGCTTCAACTCCAATAAGTCACTATCCAATCCAAATTGTGACATTACCAAGGATATAGTATTTACATGTTAACATCAGATTACATTAAAAAGTTGGATCAAAGTAATGTTTCAGCATCCGACCATTAACTGGTCCTTCTCCTGTCTCTGTACCATCCAAATTCTTCAAAAAGTAAGTATTGTTCCCTTGTAAGGCTTGAATAACAAAAGGTCCCTTATATAGGAAGTCAAACTTCCCATGTTTTCCTTTGTCTTCTCTCCTAGAATCCCATCTCAAAACTTTGTCTCCAAGGTAGAAATCTTCTGCCTTGGTTCTCTTATAAATTTTTTTCTTAAGTTTCTCTTGTACTACTTGGAATCTTTGATACACTTCTTCTCTGGTCTTCTGCAAATGGATAGTTTGATTAATTCTCCTTTGAATATTATTGGGCTCCACCTGAGCTTCCTGAAGTAGTTTCATTACTGGAATTCCTAAAGATGAAGGAAATACAGCCTCCAAATCATAGACTAGTTCATAAGGACTAGTTCCAATAGATTTCTTTGTAGTGAGTTTGTCTGCCCACAATGCATTAATAAGTTTCTTGTGCCAATTTTTCTTGTTTTCTTCCAATAATTTCTTAATGATATTAATTAGGCTTTTATTTGATGACTCAACTAGACCATTACCTTGAGGGTAATAGGTTGTGGAATGACCTAAAGTGATATGGTATTTGTTACAGAAACTTATAATTTTCTTGGATTTGAAGGCAGCAGCATTGTCAGTGATGATCTTTTCTGGACAACCAAATCTAGACAGTATGTTGGTTTCTAGGAATCCTATAATGGCAGTATCTTTGGCTTGTCTGCAAGGAATGACTTCTATCCATTTGGTGAAATAGTCTGTGCCTGTTAGAACCCATTTATGTTGGCCATAAGAGGGAGGGTGAGTTTCTCCAATGAAGTCCAATTCCCATTGTTGGAAGGGTTTCTTAGTAGAAATTGGTCTCAGGGGTAAGCGTAACAGTTTTCTCTTGCCCTAAAAAATCTGACATTTGTGGCAAGCAGTAACAAACTTCTTTACATCAGTGAACAAGGTTGGCCAATAAAATCCAGCTCTGAGGATTTTGTCTGCAGTTGATCTCCAGTAAACGTGTCCACCACAGTCTCCTGCATGAAATTCTTCAAGAACCTTGTCAACTTCTTCTTTTAGTAAACAATTCAATAGAATACCTTCATGATTTTTCCAAAAGAGAACATTATCTAAAATACAAAATTTTGAAGCTTTCATCTTTAAAGACCTTTTCTTTTTTTTGGATAATCTTGGAGGAGTTTGCAGGTTTAATAATACAAAAATTATATCAGCATACCAAGGTGAATCTAAGAAGGCCTGGCCGATCTGTGGAGTCACCATCTCCTGTTCATTATCCAGTTCATTAATATCCAGGGCTTGGCAATTTGTTTCAGTCATGAGTTTCGCCAAACCCTATCCTTTTATAAGCTTTGTGGGTTTTATTTCTATATCATATTCTAATATAATAGCAATCCATTTGCCTCATCTGCCTTATATTCCATCCTGGGTTAAGATGTCTTTGACAATAACATTTGGCATATAGGCTATTACATGGGAGTACAATATATAGACTCTAAAGTCTTTAATAGATTTCACAAGTGAATAGGCTTGTTTTTCCATAATTTTGTACTTTAATGGTGTATCTCTTAGTGCTTTACTAAAAAAGGCTATGGGTTTCTCACATCCTTCATCATCTTTTTGTAGTAAAACAGTAGCAATGGTGTGTTTTGATGCAAATGAAAATATTATGAAGTCTCTATCAAACTTTGGACTAGTCAGAACCGGTGCTTTAGTCAAAGCCATTTTAATTTCTTTAAATGATCATTTGGCTTCTACTTTCCATTTAACTTTTGCATCCTTTTTCAACATATCAGTAAGCAATCTGATTAATTCATCGAGGTTAGATATAAATCTTCTTTAAAAGTTGATCTTTCCTAAGAAAGCTTGAAGTTCTTTGACATTTTTGGTGTGGGGTATCTACAAAATAGCCTCAACTCTAGCAGGATCAATCCTAATGCCATCTTTGGAGATGATATGGCCTAAGAGTTTGCCTTCTTCTAGACCAAACAGGTAGTTTTTAGGAATTAGGGAAATGCCATATTATCTGCATTTTAAAAACATTTGTTTCAGATGATCTAAATGTTGTTGATCTGATTTAGAAAAAACAATCAGGTCATCTAGATATATGACCAAGAAATCATGAATTTCTTTTGCAAAAACTATGTCCATTGCACGTTGAAAGGTTGCCCCTACATTCTTAAGTCCAAATGGCATTTTAACATATTTGAATGTTCCCCATGGTGTTGTAAAAGCAGTTTTTTCCTGGTCATCAGGATGAACCAGAATTTGGTTATAACCTGAGAACCCATCCAAAAGTGAGATCCTAGAAGCACCTACTACCCTTTGTAAAATATGATCCATCTTAGGTAAAGGGTAATTGTCCTTCAAAGAAACCTTGTTTAGATTCCTTAAGTTAACACATAATCTGGTTTCTCCAGTTTTTTTCATAGTAGGTACTAAATTAGACACCCACCCAGAAAATCTAATAGGAGCTATTATTCCTGCTTCATACATTCTTTTGATTTCCTTTTCAATCAAGGGAAGTAGTACATGGTTGATTCTTCTAAGATTTTGTTTGAATGGTTTTTTATTTTCCTTTAAAGGGATTGTATGTTGAATTATAGAGGTATCATAATATTTCAAGTCCTTATAGCTCCAGGAAAATACATCTTGAAATTATTTCATTAATTCAACATATTTAAGTTTTTGTTCAGGGGGAAAAGATTTGGATAATTTTACAATTTTTGGATTTTCTTTAGTTCCTAAGTTATAGTCTTCAATGTCAGCTTTTAGAGGTTTCATCTTTGGTTTCCTTGGGATATCATTAAAATCGAAGAGATATTCCAAAGGAGTCAATCTTCTAGGCAACTCATTATCTTTTAAATTAATGATTTCAGATTCTTCTTCAATAATTTGGTCAATGTCCATTTCTTTGATATCCTAGATTTATTTATTGGTAAACATTGTTGGGTGAAGCATTTGAGTTGCACTTTCTGTTGATATGTCTATTTCTATTTGATTTGTCTGATCAAATTCAGCAATTGTATCTAGATCTATATTAATGCTAGAAAACTCTTCCTCTAGTGTTAAGAAGTTGTTAATTTGAATATCATTATCAAACACTTGCCAGTTCTTTACATTGTCAGGTATGGCTGGCCTGTGTCTAATCTCAGCTGTGAAATGATGATTGGGCTCAAATGGTAGTTTACAAGTGCTAGCAAACATTGCCAGACTATGAGCATGCAAATTATGTTTTCTTGGGATTTTAGCCAGCTAAGTTTCTAGAAATGTATTGAGAATCTCAATCACTGTTCCTCTGTAAGACATTAATCTGGGATTGATTGTGAGAAAATTTCCTTTTATCTGTTGAATGATTAAATCAAAATCTCCTTGGAATGATACCCTAATGGCCCCTAAACTTTTGACCAGTTTAAGACCTAGCAACAAAGCTTCGTATTTAGCCATATTATTAGTGCACTTAAAGTTTAGTCTGTAGGCATGGCCTTCAGCATGATCATTCTCAAGATTGTGCATCCAAATTCCTGCTCTTGCTCATAACTTGTTAACTGAACCATCAAATTCTAAGTACCAAAGGATCTCATGTTCTTAATTAGTATCGGGAGTCTCATGGATTTGTTTAATAGGAAGATTTGGTTTTTTAGTTTTTTTTGTTTCTTTTTTATTATCTAATGTGTCATTGTTCTCAAAGATTTCTTGAATTTGAACACTAGACTTTTCATTTGTGATTTCTTCTTATTCAATTGTTAAAACCTTGACTTCATTCAAAGGATCAATTTCAGCATTATAAAGGATGAAAGAATCCATATCAGAGTCAATGGAGTAGATAGGGAAATTTTGAGGTCTCTCTTGGCTACTTACCACATATTTCATTAAAGTTTCTCTGTACAGTTTCTTAGGTTGATCAAATACTGAAATAGTAGCATATGACATGTCCAACTGTAGAGATCCTTGAAGCTTTGCACCCCAATATCTAGACAGTAACATACCATATTTTGGTGGGATATCAGCTACTACTATGTCCATTAAGATTGTTTTGGCAGGATATTGGACTAAAGATACACATAAATCTTTGATTAATCCCAAACATTTGACCTGACTTGAATCAAAAGAGAAAAGGTCTTTATATGGCCTGGTGACATCTAGGTCCCATTTCTTCATCACAGATTTAGGCATTAAGTTATGAGAAGCACCAGAATCAAACATGGTGTTATGAAGTATTTTATCATGCATGTTCAGACTTACATAGAAAGGAGGAACTCCTCCATCTACTGATTTTCCATTTACCTCAGGGCCAAAAATCAATTCTGGTTGATCATCAAAAAAATTTAGTGAATCTTCATTCACAGAAATTTGTAGTGATCTATTGATTTGACTTCTGTAGGCATCATGTTTAGCCAGTTCTTATAATGGAACTTCTATTTTTAATTTGCCTACTTCAGCCTCAAGATTAAAAGGTTTTTCACTTTGAGATCTTGCATTCCAGACATTGGGATTCTCTTTTTCTGTTGTATTTTCTGTGTTTCTTTCCTTTTCACGAATGGGGTTATGAGCTGAAGTTGTTTCCATATCAACTTCTGGAGGTTCTTCTACGTTTCCTTTGGGAGGAATAGAAGTGGAAGATTGTTTGTTTTGTGGTTGATTATTGGATACATTCTCAATTATTGGGTTATTTGGATTAGAATTGTTTCTGGAAAGAATATGTACAGGGATGTCATTGCTCTTAACTTTGTTGGACTGTTTTGTATGTTTCTATTTGTTGGTTTCAGGAACATCTATTCTTCTGCTCCTCAGGTTGTATTGTTTGTGGACTTCATAAAGAGTTGTATCATATCGCTCTCTGAAGTCAAATGATTCACCCGACTTAGTTTGGAATTGTTCAAGCATATGAGCTCACTGATCCTCTTGGGTCAAGAAGACTTGTTGTTCATTGTTGAGTCCCATCAAATTAATTTGGGTGTCTTCTGTTGGTCCATCAGAAGTTGAGGCTTCAGCACAATTTTCCTGGAACGGGAGCCTAATGTTTTGGTCAGGTCCAGTATTTCCAGTATTAGGATTTTGGTCCTTCCTGAAATTTGGATTTCTACCAGTATTTCTTGTGTTATACAAAAATATCGTCACCTTGATTATTTGTAGTCGGTATGGGTCTATCACCACCTATACCAGCCTCCTAAGCAAGTCTCAGAACTCATCTCTTCAAAACAAGCTTTGGAAATAAGAGAAAGACATCAATAAAGCAATGTAACTCTAGTTCCGCACTTTGCCTCACTTTTGCCTGCGGGCCCGCACCTTTTGTTCAGAATACCTGCGTACTTATACACTCTGTATGTAAAGGGGAGGGTGCGTACCCCTGTGAAAGTCAAAAGGCGCAATTTTTATCTTAAAAAACTCACTTTGGGTTAATTCTAGATGTTTCTAGAAAGAATTTTGACGTGGATTGTTCGCTCCAAAGTGGTTCATGCATCCCAAAAGAGAAGGAGCTAATCCCTTGAGGAGCTATCCCTTTGAAGGAGGGCTTTATCTCTTTGAAGGAGGACCTAGTAACTTCCCTCCATTGCACTATAAATTAAGGCATTGGGTCAATTGCTAGGGAGGTTAGAAGATGAACATTTTGAGGGTAAATGCTGATGGAAATGGGACTTCCTAGTTAAACTTGAGAGGAGAGATCACATACCTTTTGGTTTCATCGGGAAGTGAGTGAAACTTGTCAAAGTAGAGGAGACTTCTTGTCGGACCCTGGGAGGAGCTTGTACAACATCAAGGCACAGGTTGTAAAGTTCTTCTTTCATTTGAATTAATACAATCAGATTCATTTTTCTCAAAAAATTGTCTTATGTGGTTTGTTTCATAATCTCCTTGATCATTATGGTGAATATGCTTTATGATATTGGCTTTTCAGGTGTTATTTAATTTTTTTGCTTGCTTGTGTTTGCAGACTTACGCTTCAAGGAAGCTCATCTGGAGCAAGGGAGCGAGGCTTCCACAAACTTGCATTGGACCTAAGCTAGGCCTAAAACACTTGTTTGCCTTTGTTTTTAATTGCATATTTAGAGAAAGATAGTTTTTGATTGGCTTGCTTGTCACTAGATACCTTTAGATACTAGGAAGGTTGATCTTGTCCGCAACCTCGACTCATTCTGCGTGACAAAATGGCGACTCCGCTGGGGACTTGATTGTTTTCCTTGTTTTTACTTTGACCTGAGAAACTTGTGTTTTCATTTCTGTTTTTGGCTTGTTGTGTGTGGAATTGGGTAGATTTAGTAGACCTTGGATTATTTTTTGTTTTTCGTACTTTTGGGAGAGGACCGCACCCTCGGAGTGCGACACAGTGCGGACCTATCCACACTTTTTCTTTTCACACAGAGCGGTATCGCACCTGTGTGAACTGCGGGCCTGCGGACCCTGTCAAAATTTTGAAAAACTTAAGATTTTCTCTTGCAATCAGCTTAGGATTTGTTTATGTGTTTTTAGCCTCTGCCTAGATCTGCACGTGACTTGTCAGGAAATTTTCTTAGGTTAATTCCATTGGCATTCCTGTTTTAATCTTTTATCAATTGGGTGTTTTGAGTCTCTTTTTTGAGAAATTCTTAATTTGATTTCCTTTGGTCATTACTTGGAGGTTTGTCTCAATCTTTTCACATTTCTGCATCTTTTTGCTTTTGTTTTTGCAAAAAAAATTCCCCCTCATTCAATGGGGGGGGCTAAATTGTGTATGAGTGTTAATCGCCTTTGAGTGTTTTTATTTTTTGATCTTTGGAACTCTCACCCAATTTTCATGACTTGCACTTGATTGGTTCTTATATTACATTAGAATCATCTTGTGTTTGAGAATTCTCTTGCATAGATCACATTTTCATAATTAGAATTCTCATTTTCAGAATATGAATGAAAAATGTGCATAGATTACATTTGCATACTTTTCAAGTGAATTGTGCATAGATTACAATTGCATAGTTTACATTCTGAAAAATCAATCGTAGATTTAGATCATCTTTCTTTGATTTGAATTTACATATTTTTATGCTTGTTTTTAACACACAAAAATAAAAATAAAAACTGTTTTGGAATTGATTTGCATTAGTTTTTCTTGATGAAATTAGTGCATTAGAGAATTTTTTATATTTTCTCTTAGTGATCAATTTTTTGCATTGTTGGAAGTGAATGGAAACTCTCTCCTTACTTTAGTTAGGATTCATCGAATTGAAAAGATTACATTATCATATTCGATTGCATTCAGTTTTGGGTCGGGTCATAACACCATTGGTTTCGTATCCATTTATCCCTTTGAGTAATAACAGCCTAAATAACACAACGCTTAATTAAAATTTATCTAGAAATCTTTTTATTTCTAGGGCTCTATTACACCAACATAGCTTAGGCTAGTGTCTTGGAGTAAGGAGTACTTAACTCTCCAAGATAGTAAAACAA
>APFE030806147.1:9935-111293 GCA_000404065.3 Pinus taeda | reverse complement strand
GATTTTATGTAATGAAATATATTACTTGGCTCAGCTACTGTCAAAGCATTTCATTAAGTTCTGGGTGACCAAAAGGCTCAAAAACATCATGAAAATCACCTTTCTGCCACTTTTTGCACCAGCAGGAAGTACCTCCGGGAGAATGCACTTTTGGAGGGGCAAATGGACACCAAATTGGAAAATTCCACTTGGGTTGGAAAGTAGACATCCAGGGATTTCCAAAAAGCCAACTTGAGCTCAATTTGAATGCCGAGAAGTGCCCCAAAAACAGGTGGAAAGGCGCGCGGCGCATAGGACTCAGGCGTGCGGCGCACAGGGTTTTTTGGCACAATTTTCATCTTCATCTCAGGAAATGCATCCAGTTTGACCAGTTTTTCTTGTGGATGAAATGTTTGATTTATCATGATGTAAATTGATGTTTGACATGTAACTTTGACTCACTTTTACCTATTCTAGATGAGTCATTAAAAAAATAGTAAAAATTTAATGAATGAATCAATTTCCTAGCATATAGGGATAAGTTGTTTGACTACCTAGATTTCAGTTCCTTGTTTAGAATTAGTTCAAACAGCTCCTAGAATGATGAGCTCGACCTTTAGAGGTAAGGAAAGGGGTTAGGATGGTCTATATGATGTAATTTCTCAATCATTTTCAGAGGTTGGAGTGGTTGGACTCTTGGGAATAGCTTGATCATCTTTTGTACATATTTTATCTTCATTTTTGGCAAAGGAAAGACCAGGGTTTTGCAGCACTGTTTGGGATTCATGTGGCTTTATGTGTTGATGGTGTGCTTCTCTCAGTATTTGTAAGTTGTTTATGTGAATCACTTTCCTTCTCTTACCTTCTGCAATTGAACAAATGAAGTGTTAAGGTAGAATCCATAATTTGTTATGCTCTGCCTTTAAGTTTGTTTAATTTTCCATGTTTTTGTCTATTTATGGAGAATCCTTGAAAGTTTCTTGCTCTCCTTAACCCCTCACCAGTCATATCTATCCATTCAATCTCTTTAAAGGCATCAAAACAATCGCCTATCTTGCCCCAAGCAGACCTCTGCAAAAACTGCGCCTCATCCCCGCACCCAAAATTGCCTTTCCCTTGAATTCAATAAATTTTCAAAAAATCAATTTCAAACTCCTTGTACTTCATACCTAGCCTAAAATTAGTCATCAATTCAGTCATCTCGACCTCATTAATTACCTTTTTCCGATATTGACTTGGAGAGAGCCCTCTCCTGTCCTCGTAGGGCTAGCTATGAGGCTGAGCGTGGTTTGATGTAGCCTCGAGTTTTACCTTATTTCAGCCTAAGGTAGATTTGAGCGCTAACAAAACTAACAGCCTGTTCTTTGTTCTTCTGTCACATATGAAACCATTTGGGTCATAGGGCACCCACCAAAAGCTCTTCTTCAATTTAAGGTGGTCTTCTAGAATCTTTTCAGCATCTTGCCATGCATCCCTAGAATTTATGACATAAGGGCCTAACTGGTTTTTGATTCTTAATTGAACCTTCTTTTTTGCATTACAAAAATGGTCCAAATCTGCCTTTATGATCTGTCTAAAATACTCTAGTGCAAATAATCTCATGGGCACATATTTAGGCAGCTTGAAAGGGCAAAGTTCACACCCATAAATTCTGATTTCTGTGTGATTTTGGTACAGGTATCAGTCACCTATCCTGTACTATTTAGAGAGCTACAGAATCTTTTTCATGTCACCAGTGATTCTAGGAGGGCGAACTCTTGTCAACAGAGTGGATTCTGGATGTATAAACCAGTCAATGAATTCATTATAGGTATAAGGCAACTCCAGAGTTTTATGAAATATTGAGGTCCAAAAGATCACAGACCTTCGATTTCCTTTTGAGTCCAGTTTCCTGATAGGGAAAGAAAAACTGTCTGACTGATGATATAACAGAAGATGATAGATAAAAGATGTATATTTGAAAACTCCTTCCCTATCCAAACTTATGAATTGATCATGGATTTTATTGTCAATGAAAGTGGCATAGTCATACTTGACAGCAGGGAGCTATCCAGGAGTGAATATTGACAACAAAACAAGAGTAATATCATCAACATATTCGCTGGAATTAAATCCCATGATCATGGATATCATGTCAACAATAAGCCTACCAGTTTTAGTGAAAAATCTCTGCAGATAGGGAGGTGGACCATTGGGTTGATAATTTGGTAACATAAACATCTGAGCAATACGGGTTATCTCTGATTTGGGCCACTGAGGGGATTTTTCAAGCAGATATCCCAGGGAAAGAGGAGAAAGGGGTTGAGTGGAATGGAACTGTATCATTTCATTAATGGACTTAGCAGTTGTGGGAAAAAGAACAGTTTGGGATGTGGACATAACTGCTCTATGGACATGGTCATAGTTGGGACAACATTGATGAATGATATCATGGAAGACATTAACTTAGGGGAGGAAATACATGGGAAGATTGGATTCCCATAGTCCAAAAAAATCAGAATTATTCATATGATTATCTCTGATTTGGCAAAAGATTTTAAGATGGTTACTGTCACCAGATAGGCCTTTTATTTGGAAATCCTTGTCGGCCAGGGGTAAATAATCTAAGTCTCTGTGAGGTGCATTTATGGGCATGACATTCAGGGCTATGGGAGTTTCCATATTTGGTCCTTGTGTATTCAAACTAGAATTTGGGCTTTCTATGGAAAATTGGACTAAACAACAGGTTTTAGGAGTGTTTTATGGTAATCACTGACTGTCTAGACTCTGAATTTTGGCTTCCTTAGGTAGAATTTTCAGTGGAAAACTGGAATTACAGGGTTGCAGGGTGAAATGGATAAATACCTGTGTTTAAAGAAGGAGGTCGTACAGTGCAGGTTGGTTGATGGGCTGCTGAGCATGATGCTGAAATTTCTTAGCTGGGTGGCAGACTAAATGCTCAAATAGTCGACTGGACGTGATCTTGCATAGAGCACAGTTTGCAGAAAATAATGGTGAAAATGGCGTTTTTTTGTTCTTTTAACAAAATTTGGTTTGGCAGGTATCTCTTGCATTTATTCGACAGGTGATGTTAGTGTGATGGGACGCTTTGTCATTATGTGGGGAGTGGTAAGCGATTTACCCCGCACCGCTTTTGGGGTCAAGTGGTATCGGGCCGGGGGCAAGCGAGCACATGGAATGGGCGACGCGTGGCAAGGGTACGGCGGAAAATCACCTGGTGATCGCAAGTTAAAGCCCGGTCACCAGGGGGGTCGCAATATGATCGTCGACCGTCGAATGATGGAAGGACGATTGGATGGTGGACAAGAAGTGAAGATGGGCGGGAAGTTAATGCAGCGGGCCTTATATAATTAACATTGATTTAATTGTATCGAGCACATTTTTATTGGTCGGAGGGTTGGTTATTAATTAACCCGGATGGTTAATTAATCCCGTTATAACGCAGCGGGGAAAGGTTATTAACAAACTTCGAATAAGTTCATTAATCCCTGTTTTAAACTATATAATGGCTATATACCATCGAGCGGGATATAAATAAAATGTCGGGATTTTCATATAATTACATTAATACCGGAAGGGTTAAATTTTCAGGAGTTATATAATAATGGTTAAAAATTAATATGAAATGAAATAATGAGTGCCAAGTTAAAATGTTAGGAATTCGCATTTAAACTTAGGCTAAAGGGGTTTTTTAAGTGATATAATGCCTTTCCTAAGTAAAATAGGTTTTTCACTTAGGATAAACTTTATAAAAAGGATATGAATGATGGATGAATGATTTATGAGCACTTAGGCTTTTATATCATTGGCCCGAGGGTCTGGTCCCTCCAGAAGTCAGAGAAATGCTCTGAGCCCCTTTGACTTTCAAATACCTTAATGCTTAGGGGAAATTAATGAAGTGTTTAGGGAAAATGTGAATTGAAGTTAGTTATTTAACCTTGCCTTGATTGAACTGCATCAAGTGTAATATATGCCTTGCACTTTGTGATAAAAGTAAAGATCAGCACATTTAGAAACATTTTCATCACAAGTATCATTCTAAAACACCATCTACCTATCCTACCTACTTTAACCTTACATTTTTTCTTCTCTATTTGGGTGCACTTAGACTGGAAAACTCTTATCAAATCATCATTTTCTTTTACATGGCAAGCCTACCTAAGTCTACACTTATTACATCCGAGGGCTCAGATTAAACTGTTGAGCTCCTTTTTATTTACTCTACCTATCTACTTATCTGCCAAGATTAAACAGTTTGGTCAGATTTTATTCTCTATTCTACAACATGAAATTGAAAATTGAATGAGCCAAGTTTAAGTTGTTTGAATCTTCATAAATTATGGCAAAAGTATAACAAGCTGCACACAATTGCTTATTACAAAAAATGAAATAGTAGTGGCACTTGGACTTGCACACTTTCCTTGTCTATTTTTTGTTTGGGGTTCATTTCTTTAACTTTTTTGACCATTTTATTCTTTTTACCCTTTGAATTTTCTTTTAGGGTATACCCTCTTTACATTTTTTAATTTTTTTGATTTTTTGAAAATATGGAAAATCTTTGCAACAAGGAAAGGTATGAACATATTAGAGAGCTCATCTAGTCAATCATGAAATATGACACCTATTGGTATAGGAGCATAATAGGTTCCTTCCTCCTTCTCCTTCTCCATCATCTTACCAGGACATGATTAGGTACCTGTTCCTACAATTCAATCATGATGAGATGACATCAATCCGAAAACCCCCTAGTCTAAGATGATATATTCTAATCGAACAACTTACACTGGAACAAGTGACAAGATGGGGAGAGTGACTCAGTGAATGTGCAGTGCATGGTCCAGTAGCCAGGGGTAAAAGATTAAGCTCTGAGACTGCACAGTGCGCAACTTGGGCAGGTTAGGAGGACAAGACTACGCAATTTCTAGAGTGAGTGGGGATAGGCTGAGGGAATGGACACTAGGAGAAAACATTGCATAGTTTTAGGAGTCAAGGGAGGTTCGAATACTACATAGATACACATTTCAAGGATGCACGGGATGAGATTGAGGCTTGAGGATGTGAAATGGGCAGTTTAAGCTAGGCTAGAAGACATATTTGTGCAATTCTGAAGGTCAAGGTCGAGGCTTGGGCACAAGAACTGCACAATGCAATAGTCTTGCAAGACAGGGACTACGCATTGTGCAGTTCCAAGAAGCAAGGTCACATCTTAGAGGGCTAACACTGGGCAGTTCAAAATGGGCCTGGTGAAGCTCAATTTCTCGGTCAGGAATTTTTTTCGGAAAATGGCTAAGTGTGGGATAGGTGATGAACCTTGAATGTGATCACACACTTAGCATATTTTGACGACACGAAAACGTAGATCATCCAAACTCATGAAAAAATAATTTCCCTCTGTGTGACTGCTTTACAAAAATATACAACAAGTGTGACACTTAAGATAAACTTTGGGACGACTGTGATGACGCTCGTGCGATAGTGCTTAGGAATTTGTGCATGAGTGTGACAAATGTTGGCATAGTCAAAACAACTCATATACACAAAGAAAAACCTTTGAAACCAATAAAATAGGTTTGCAAACATTGTGCGACAACGAAACATGTTGAAAGATGACAGTTAACCCAACATGCAAAAGAGAACAAAACACTGCAAGAAAGCTCATGAAATAAGTTCTAATGTTTGTTGCAACAATGTACAGGACCAAGGAAGGCTCTAAATTGAGTGTAGGACAAAATTTTGGAGGGTGTTGCAGCTACAACACATTAGTAGTTGAAAACTCTATTGGGGTTGGTTTTGAAGGACAAGAAGGTTGAGAGATACATTGGATTTTCCTCCTTATAAGACACTAAGAGAAGGTCAAGGAATCAACAATTCACCTTGATTATATTGGATGCAAGGCTTGAGAATGTGGAGGGGCACTTACATGGTGACCCTGATAATGTAAAATCTCCAGGATTGAGTGCCAGAGATCCAACTACTATCTCATTTTCTGAGTTTGAATGACACACCCATTCTACCAGACTTTTAGTCTTTTCTATTCTGTATGTTTGGTATGTTTTGGACAACTCAGTAATAAGGGTTTTCATATTCTTTGTTGTAATTTGGATATGGTTGTATGTTGAATTTTTGGGGTTGTCGAGTTTGTAGGTAGGTGTTGGTCTTATGAACCCATGGTTGTAAAAATGAGGCACATATATTTCCTCAGATGGTTATCTATTACATCAACGTATTTATGATTTTTTGGTAATATAAAATATTAATTTACAAAAAAAAAGATAGGGAAAAAATTACTATCTAAAATAAAATAAAAAAAAAGTGTGTGTGTGTGTGTGTACATATATTCAATGTTTTTAAAAATTGAGAATATACAATTATAAATATTTAAATAATTATTTTTTCAAATATTACAAAATTAAATGAATAATGATCAAATTTAAAATCTCAAAAATATTTTTAAAACTTGTATTTTCGTATTATTAATATTAAAAATGAAATTAAATACTAGAATAAACTACATAATTTAAAATAAAAATGATAGATTGTGAGAATTTATGTGTTCAGCCATACACTAGGGTACACCATACATTATATCATAAGTAATGTAAATGGAACTTCCACTATAGTAAAGCAAAACATACATATTGGACATTTTTTAAAGAATCGAGAATAACTATTATACTAAAAGACACTGAGCTAAAGCTTAGTTTAGATACATGATTTACACAAGCAAGTTGTTATTAGTGGACATGGTTGGAATGGAGTATGTATCAGCCACTATCTACAAAATTTTGACCTTGAAGGTTTTAAACAAAATGCTACAATATCTAGAGTGTTCTACTTGTACATTTTCCGATACTTACCTAACAAAAACAAAATTTACAAGGCATCAAAATTTTACATTAAACCATAAGGAATTATTCCATCACTTTGATTTGTGAGTCTCATGATTAACCATTAAGGAAGGGAGACATACCCTTTTGTCCCCTGCCACCAAAGTTCACCTTGATTAGCCTTGACCCCAAATTAGCCAAATGATCAACCTTTGAGTTGTTTGATCTGAGAACATGGAGACATTTCTTCTTGCAGATAGACTGATATAACTAATAAATCCACTTGAAAATATAAGTTAACTTTGTATCTGAGTGGAGAGATATAAACTATAAATGTTGAATTATATTCAAGGAATTACAAAAAACAATTACCTCTTGAATTTTTAGATTCACATTTTGCCTCAAACCCTAATATAAGGCATAGGCTTCAACAATGTTGTTGGAAGCATGACCTAAACCCCAAGCATACCTATTTTATTCTTCATTCTCAGGGAAAAACATCACTTTCCCCCCCAGTTCATACCACCCCTAGGTTTCCTTTTTTTTCTATATCAAATATTAAGAATAAATGTTTTTTCTCCAAGAGCCATTAATCAAATTCTTCCTTAGATAATCTTACTTTTTAGCTTTGGTTAAGATGTGTATTCTCCCTAATGTCCGACTTTGGATCAAAAAATTTAATCCATTATCATTCCTCCCCATCCAAATTTTGATCTTCTTCATTTATTTTCTTAGGTCAGAAGGATTCTCCAAGAATCCCTATTCTTGATCCCACCATCATGATGGCATTCACCCTTTTATCTTGAAAAACAACCCAATTTCTAGTGAGCCAAAATTTCCAAAGTACATAATTTAGGTATTACTTCCTAAATTCTCTTCATTGATTCTTTTCCCTATAAAGGAGCCATTATAACATTTTCCCCATTTTTCCAACAAGTATTGCAATGAAGAAGGCAATACTACCCTTAATTTTAATTGAGATAAGATCACTCCCTGGACTTCAAGCATGAAAGGGCATTCTAAGAAGAGATGATCTATATTTTTAGTAGTGTGTTTGCACAAGGCACACTGGGAAGGTCTAGCAATTCCCATTTTCAATAAATTCTCATTTGTTAGGATCTTCCTATGGGCTAATTTCCAACAAAAAAATATTTTTTTGGGAGGAAATTCGAGATCCGAATAAAGGTCCAAAGCTGAGAAAAGGGAGGTATAATATCGGCGTTGAGAAAAGATTGATAACCCCTTTTAACATAATAAAAATCACCTGCACAACCCCAAGATTCTAGATCTGACACAGGGAAAGGAGCACATCCAGTAAGATAGGATTCAAGATATCTACAAATACTAACAAGGCGACTCATAATGTTACCCCATACCGAGCTTAACAAATTCTTGTAAGATGACTAATAGGAGATATCCCACAAAGATATTTTATGTTGGGAAATCAACCAATTACACAGGGGATGAAATAAGGGATTTGAGTGCAGAGGAGAGATTCCCATAATTCCCTCAGTCCAAAAAAATTATTTATTTCCCATTTCCCAAAATCTAATTCATCTTAGACATTATTAAATGAATACAATCCAAAATCAAATGCCATATATGAGAGTTGCCTCTATTTTCATGGATGTGATGAATACACAATTATCTTGGCCCATTAAGATATTTTTTTTGAAGCACATGTTTCTACTAATCGTTATCCCCTGTGATTAGCACCCAAACAAGGTTTTTCCCAAGGAATACATTTGTTACAAGGGGGTCTCTTATTTCTAACCCCCCCATGGCTTTTGGAATCCCAACCATTTCCATTTCATCGAATGAAACTTTTTAGAGTTTGTATTACCTCCTTACCAGATAAACCACCTTAGGTCTCGAGCCATTTGTTTATTGACTAATATGGGGCCCATAATAGCTAAGAAATAGAATATAGGAAGGTTTGAAAGGACATATTGAACTAGAATTAATTTTCCAGTAAGATTTAGCCAATGAGCCCCCCATTACTCAAATTTGGATTTAAACTTGTCAATAGCATGACCCTAAGAAAGATTATGGAATGTTTTGAGTGTATTATTCCCAATTTTTGCACATGCAAAAATAACTAAGGAGTTTTGACAATTTTTTGGGATATTAAATAAAAACAAAGAAAATATTATTTTGTGGGAGAAAAGTAGAAAATATTATTTTATGGAGAATGACCTCAAAATGATATTTTAATGGAGAATGGAGGAACATAATTATTTTATTGGAGAATAGTGGAAAAACAATATTTTAGTGAGAAAGGAGGAAATTTATTATTTTATTTTTATTCAAAATAAAAACAAAGTCTCTTAGTGGAAAATGGGCCCCACCAATAAAATAATAGGAAAAAGGAGAGTCTAGAAGCTAGAGGAAGGCTCAATGAAGAATTATAAAAGGAGGATGGGATCAATTGAAAATCATGTTATTCTTATCTATATTATTGACAATTGAAAGAGGCTCAAGTGAGTTTCAAGAGTTTCAAGCAAAACTTAAAGGCTGATTTTGGTGGACTTCAAGTGCCACCCTAGTTAGCTCTTGGGGAATATCATTTCAGAATTTCAATTATGCCTAATTGCAGAGAATCTCCACCATTTGTGATTCAGTTGGCTGCAGGGTTTAAAAAATATCTAAGAGGGTTGAGTTATCTTTCAAGTTTGAAGTAGAGTAAAAAGGGACAAGTTTTAGATTGATTTAGCAGGTGCAGTAGATCGATTTATATTGTGCTCCAAGTATTAAATAACATTGAATTTGTCTCTTGTTGAAGGGGCTGAGTTATCATTTTAGGAGGACCAAGGTTTAAGACCAAACCAGTCTCTTTTTATTTATCATTCAAGTATTAAATTGTGCCAAGGGATTGGGTTAATTTGTGTAAGGACGAGTTGAGCATATTTTTGTAATTCACTCAGCTAGAGAGTGGGCTATCAAGAGGAGTTTCTAGATAGTAAAGGGTTGCTTCTCTCTTTCATAAAACAAATAAATTCTAGTAAGAATGAGCCATTCATTACCATTTTTCAAATGGGATGAATTGTATCCTAATAGTGGTAAATTTCTTCAGCATTGGTCGGACATTTCCTTCATTCCTTGAGCTTATCAGTCACAAAATCCAAGCGATACCTCATATTTATATTAGTCACATATATTTGGATAGATATTTCCATTAATTCCTTGGCATACGAATGTTGTAGCATCAAATGTTAAATTAATTATCAAGGAGGTTGAATAGGTCTTGTTCCAAGGAATTATTTCTTCTTTGATAGTTGAAGCAACCCCCAGGTGTATATCCATAGTATACACTTGAATCCTTGAGGTTCAGGGTTCAATAAAATTCAGAATTTTGGGTGTTTTTCCATTGTGTATCAAATTACAAGAAGTTGGTATTTATGTGTACTGTTGATATTTAAAATTTTATGATTTACATACAGTTGTAGCAAATATATAGCAGTGATATGTGTTCTCTTATTTCCACTAAAAGTCATCTCTTATGCTAATTACTATGGACCAACACTATATATTTATTTATGAGTTTCATTACACATTTATGGTTAGTGGAAAAAATTTCATGGCATGTGATGACCACTGTGTATACTCATTGATATTAAATAAGTCGATCGATAACACCATTAGAACAAATTGTTTGTAGAAATTCCATAGTGAACCCGAATGAAAAATTCATAAATTTGTGGGTTTTTCATGACATTTCAAAAATGGAAATATTGCATTGAGACAAATGGATAGGCCCAAATATCCAAAATTGGTCCACTTATATCTTCTTGTTATCCCAAAATTTCTTAATATTATTCCATGCAATAATTTTGTTCACATTCCAAGAATATAAAGGAATTTTACCCTTGTTTATCAATCCTTCATAGACACAAACAAAATCATTCAAGAAATATTTGAATTTATGCACTATAATTCAAGAATAATCACTAATAAAGATCATTTCATTAGAAAACTAGGCATGATATATTCTCTTTATACCTTTTGAGAATTAGATTCTAGGGATAGAGTGACATCTTCATTCAAATTCCGACTTCCTACTCAAGGATTTAGAAATGAAAATGTAAATAATATTGGGGGAGAGGTGAAATCCCTACCTAAGGCACCTTGAAGCTTTAAAGAAACTGATTGTATATCCATTAACAAGAGGGGAAATTCAAGGCCCATAAATACAAGCCTTCATCTAAGAGATAAAAACAAAAGAGAACCCCATTTTCCTTAAAACAAAAAAGAGAAAAGAATGATGCACATGATCAAAGGTATTGGCCATATATAAATTTATGACCAACCCTTTGTCTCCTTTGGACTTGTTGGAGTGTATGTCTTCCTATACTAAAATAAAGTTATCTATTCAATGCCTCTACTAATGAACCCTCCTTGATTTTTAGAGATCAAATTGGGAAGAAGAGGCAAGAATTGTTGAGCAAGAATATTTGTAATAACATTATATGAGAAATTAAAAAAAGAAATAGGTCTGAAGAAAAATAAATAATAGGGCCTTACATATTTAGGAACCATATAAAGGAAGGACAAATTGAGAGTGCCCCCCATTTGAGCGGGTTTTTGGATGGATCCCACCATGCTAACCAGACCATATTTAATTGTGTTCCAATTTTTTCATAGAAGTGTCCCTTGAGTCCATCGGAGCCTAAAAATTTAATGGCAGAAGTGTCCTCAGACACGTAATTTTATTAATCAGAAAAAATAATTACATAATTTGATTTTGCAAGAGTGTTACACCCGAACAACCAAACACTCTGGCAATGAGCTTATTTATAAAGCTCCATGTCCTAACTACCTCTAATTATGGATCACTTATTAAATAACAAGTGTCCATTACAATAAATGCTATTAAACCAACTGAGCCTAGGATACGACACATTTGGAGAGTCATATCTTGTTAACAAATATACTAATTCTAATTGCCTCCATTAAATAATTAAACATTCTAGATAAATATATTTTAATTAATTTCTTTAAATTTAATAATTTTTTTAATTTCAATTTTATAACCTATGATAATATTTATTTTTGGATCATCTAACGTTCCCCCTTATGATCCAAAGATACATTACAACAAATACCAAGTTCATCTCTGAACTTAGTAAATTTTATTTTGCAAAGCGGTTTCGTAAAAATGTCGGAGATCTGATCTTCGGAAGGAAAATAAACTGGCTTGAGGACATCTTTGGCAATGAGAGATCTGATATGATGATACTTGGTGTCCACATGCTTTGTCTTTGAATGAAAAACTGGGTTCTTGGCAAGTTTGATGGCTGACTGGTTGTCAATGAATAATGATGTAGCTTCTATATGAGAAATGCCCAAGTCTTGCAAAATTCTGTGCAACCAAACAATTTCACATGCTGCTTCCCATGCTGAAATGTACTCTGCTTCTACTAAAGAAGTGGCCACTGTAGCTTGTTTCTTACAACTCCAAGATACTGCTGCTGACCCCATGTTCATTAAATAACCTGATGTTGATGCTTGATCATCAATACTCCTAGCAAAGTTGGCATCAGAATATCCACCAAGTACAATATTTTTATTCTTTGTGTAAAGAAGACCAAAATCTTTTGTTCCTTGGATATATCGAAGAACTCTTTTAGCTGCATTCCAGTGGCTATCTCGTGGTTCCTGCATAAAACATGAAAGAATACTGACTGCATAAGATAGATCAGGACGAGTATTTGTCAAATAAATCAAGCTACCAATCAACTGTTTGTAAGTTGTACTGTCCACCTTTCCCCCCCTTCAAATTTTGAAAGTTTGAAGTTTTGCTCCATGGGGGTAAGAACAGGCTTACAATCCTACATGCCAAATCGCTGAAGAACCTCTGCTACATACTTACTCTGAGAAATGAAAATATGATGTGGATGTTGGAAGACTTCAACTCCAAGATAGTAGTGAAGTAATCCCAAATCTGTCATCTTAAAGCCTGCATGTAACTCCTTTTTCACCTGTGCAATATGATCATCATGGTTGCCAGTAATGATCAAATCATCTACATACATAATAAGAATTACCAGATATTTTCCCTGTTGTCGCACATACAAAGTATCATAATATTCACTTCATTGAAAACCAACTTTCTTAAGGTATTCATCCATATTTGCATACCAAGCGCGGGGAGCTTGTTTTAATCCATATAAAGCCTTGATCAATTTGCAGAATTTATGTTCTTATCCTTCAACTTCAAAACCTGGTGGTTGGGTCATATACACTTCCTCCTGTAAATCCCCATTGAGAAAGCACTTTTCACATCCATTTGCTGAACTTTCCATCCTTTCTAAGCAGCCAATGCAAGTGTTAATTGGATGGTGTTCCATTTAGCTGTAGGAGCAAAAGTTTCCTCATAATCAATGCCTTCTTGCTATGCAAAACCTTTTGCGACAAGTCGTGCTTTATACTTTTCAAGTTCTCCCTTTTAATTATACTTAATTCTGTAAACCCATTTGCATCCTATGGGTTTAACATTTGTTGGACAATCAACAAGTTTCCAAGTGTTGTTATCAATTACTGCTTGATATTCTTAAGCCATAGCCTATTTCCATTCTTTATGTTTTACTGCTTCTTTGTATGTGGAAGGTTCAGTAAAATCATTTGCTATTAAGGAAAAATTTCCTTCACTTCTATGTGCCCTTCTGGTGCCTTTTTTATTCTGCTCATCAGGCTTTACATCTTTCAAAAGTTGAACTGCCCATTTTGGTAGTTGGTGCTCACTTGTTTGCACTTCTGTAAAGTCTCCATCATTGTAAAGAGGATTAATATAAACTGATGTTCGTCGTTCAAGTGAAGAATGTGGAGAATCATTGTCAGAAGAACTGCTGCTGCTTGGAGATGCGGATGATGTTGTTGATGTAGATGGCTGGATGATTCATCTTTAGAGGAAGGAAAATCAAGTTCATACCAATTTGGTGAAGTTGGTTGACTTTCCATTTTTCCATTTCTTTTACTTCCCTTAGTTTCTAACTTGCTAAGAAGATTTTCGATTTCTTCAGCAATTTTACTCTCAGTTTCATCAAAAATGACATCCCTGCTCACAATAAATTTTCCATTGGTCAAAATATGATACCCTTTCTTCTCATCAGAATAGCCAATCATTGTGCATTTTAAACTTCTTGAGTCAAGCTTAGTTCGTTTTTCTTTCGGAACTAAGGCATAACATACTGATCGAAAAACTCTAAGATGTTTAACTCGAGGTTTGAAACCAAACCAAACTTCATAAGGTGTGATTCCATCTAAAGAAGCAATTGGAGCTCTGTTTCTTAAGTAGGCAGTTGTATGTATTACTTCTACCCAATAAGTTGGACTTAACTTGTTGAAAGTTAACATGGATCTCGCCATTCCTAACAAGGTGCGATTCATTCTTTCGACTACTCCATTTTGCTGTGGAATGTAAACATTATTAAGGTGGTGCCTTATGCCATTTTCACTGCAATAAGTTTTGAATTCATTTGAAGTGAATTCTCCCCCATTATTTGTCCTGAGAGTACCTATCTTTTCTTTGACTTCATTTTCAACAAGTTGGCGAAAAATTTTAAACTTATCAAATGATTCTAACTTGTTCTTCAAGAAGTAGACCCAAGTCATTCTGCTGAAATCATCAATGAATAGTAAGAAATATTTGCAACCTCCAAAGGAAGTTTGTAGTGGTCCACAAACATCACTATGAACTAGTTGTAGCTGCCTGTGTGCACGCCATGAAGTTGTTGGAAAACTTTCTCGACGTTGTTTGCCATAAAAGCAAGCTTCAAATTTTTCATTTTCCCTTTTGAAAGTGGGAAGTCCTTTAACCATTCCTTGTTTCTGCAATTGAGAAAGACTTTCAAAGTTTAAATGTCCATATCTTAAATGCCAGAGTCTTACAGGTGAAATGCATGTAGTCACTGCCCTTGCAAAATCAGAATGTCATGGAATAATTGTCCCTTTCATCCGTAATAGTTTTCCATCTTCATAACCTGTCATGACTGTTTTCAAGTTCTGTTTGACTGAATTAATCTTGACTAAACCATCTTCCATAATCACTTGATGTCCTGCGTGTCGAATTGTGACTAAAGAGAGCAATTTTTTCTTAAAATGGTACATACCATACATTGAAAATCATTTTTTCTCCAATGCCAGGGACAAAAACTTTAACTGCTCCTTTTACATAAGGGGTATGTTTTGTATCATTAGCAAGAAAAATGGAATTAAGTTGGCAATCTTGAAAATTCCAAAAAAAATCACGTCGACAAGTCATGTGTTGAGTTGCCCCTGAATCCAAGATCGAGGCATCTTCATAATCACTTCTAAGATGGGATTAAAGTTGTGATACTGGTGAGGAAGTAAAAACATATTCTGAGTTATCTTCATCTTGATCATTTGCAAATTGCGCTGAATGCTGCTGAAACTTGGGAATTTTATTAAGTGAAGTTCGACAATCTTCAGCATAATGGCCAACTTTGTTACATCTTCGACACACAATTTGATTTAAGTCTCTTCCTCTTCCTGAAGATTGTCCTCTGCCTCTGCTTTGACTTCTATGTTGAGATTGTCCTCTACCTTGATTATTGTTTCCTTGTCCTTGAAAATTGCCTCTTCCTTGGTTGTTTCCTTTACCTTGAAAATTATTCCTTCGTGACCTGTTGCCTCTGTTAAAGTTGTTTCCTCTGCTTTGGCTTCGACCTCGACTTTGTACATTATGTGCTGCTTGATTCTGATTCCCTCCACCTCTGCCTCGAGAACTATCTGCTGATGATTTACTAGTGCTGGCCTCTGTGAGAAAAACATCTTCACCAACTTTCTTCTTCTTCCCAAAAGATTTATCATGTTGAGTCAACATTTCACGGAGTTCATCAAACTTTAGTTTCTCTAATTTCCTAGTTAATTGTAGTGTCTCCAAAAAATGCGTGTAGGAAGAAGGAAGTCCAACAATTACAATTGTTACCATAAAACTATCATCTATTGCGGGAAAACCAACATTAATGATTTCCTGCCTAATATTCTTAAGTCTTGAGATATATTCAAGAACATCACCTCCTTCAGTCAATTTTTATTGTAACAATTTTAATTGTAGATCAACTTTCTTTGATTCGGGCTAAGTATCAAAGAGGTCTTTAAAAGTTTTCAAAGCAGACCATGCATCTGTAGAATTTTCTATATGAACATACATTTCATCATTCATAGAAGATTTAATAAGAGCTAAGGCTTTCGCATTCTTAACTTCCCATTTTTCTAGTGCAGCTGCATCTATGGGTTTATTCAGCTTAACATCTCCATCACATATACCCTGCCATAATTCATTGTAAATGAGAGTGCTTTCAATGAGACGATGCCATGTTTTATAAGATTTTGTGCCTTCAAGTTTGTCAGAATCAGAAAACAAATTAATCAACTTAGACATTGTAGTGTTAAGACTTCACACCACGAATCAAGCTCCAAAAAAAAATCAAGATGCGCAACACAACAAAAACACACGACACAAAAAACGAACTATCGGGGCTTGGCCTTGACCCTCGAATAGTTGTCAAAATAGGAGAAAATTGACTGAGCTTTGCACTTGGCTCTAGTCAAATTCTCAAATTTTTACAAGGCAACTTTCAAAATTTGACTTTTACAACGATGCTTTTACAAAACTTGGTAAAAATAAATTACACCCCTCAAAGCAAAATTACTTTGAGTTACAATGTGATGATCCCAATTGAAAAATAAAAAAGAACTTCTTTTAAAAACAATTACCCAACACACCTTATCTCTCCAATTTACAAATTACAAACAAGGTAAAAATCCTTATCATTCCATTAAAACTTTATGAAAGTCTTTGAAACCTGCATTTAAAAAAAAAATGAATGAGTTACAAGTGTGAGAATGGCAGCTTGGAGTCCGATTTCTTATTGTTGAAATGATGATTTGCTACATTCATCAACTTATAATTCTCTGCTATGCACCAAAACCCCAGATTTGATAAATCTATTCATCAAAAGTCACAACAAAAATGTAAGATCTAGGAACTGCGTGAAGGGCACTTAGCAAAAAATATGAAATTGGCTGGGCACTAATTTCATCAAGAAAAGTCGTTCTGTACTCATAGCGTTGAACAAATGCAATATTTTTGCCTAATATCTGAGGGTTGAAGAAAAAGAATGAAGACTTCATTTCTTCACCCGTCTTAAATTATTCGAAGTCTCGGCAATGCCATCAGTGTTTGCACACACCATAAAGCATAAAAAAGAAACGTTGGCAGCATGGCATTGGTTCAACTCCCATTAATCAGCAGCGACAAAGTGGATTTCCACATAGAAATTTTTGAAGCAAGCCCCACTGGAATTCTCCTTGACAGAGGATTCTGCGACACGCTTAGTTGCACCAGAGACGTGAGATTCAGAATCGAATTGGGTATGGGGCCGTTTTATTTTAAAAAATCTGCACATGAAATCTTTTCACCTCCGCTAGGACCACTAGCAAACGTTTAATATCCGAAATAAATATTCATGTAGCAGAAATTTGGTGTGAGAAGAACATCAAACCTGAGAAGCCACTCAGGAATCGGTACTTCACACTGGGGAGAAGAATAATGTCGCCTTGCAAAATGTGAATTTGTCGTAGCGCTCTTGCAATCATTCACTGATCAATTTATAATCAATTTTCGGCACTGCATGACAGCCTCAACGTAGATCCATTCAGAATTATTTTTCGTACTGCATGACAGCCTCAACGTAGATCAATTCAGAATCAGTTTTCCGTACTGCGTAAATCTTTTACTTTCATTTCTGGTCCAAAACGCTTTAGACCCAAGTTCTTTGGCGTTGAATGGGTTCTTATAGATTCTGGATTACTAGTGCAGAGCATTAACTGAAGAAGAACAAGTAACAGAGGGAGGGATGGCAGTTTCTTGGATAATAATACAGAAATTTTCACTAATCCAACAACGCTTCATTATTTTCACTAACTTTCCTTTTTTTTATTCTTTTATACTAATACAGAAATTGGTTTTCAGATTTAACAATCTAAAAACAATAATAAAATTTCTTTTCTTTTAGACAAAAAGGCACAAATTCCATACCAATCATATGCTGAGCAATTCAATTGAGTTTTGCACAAACTTGTAGAGCTGGAATCTCCTCTTCACATCCACTACAGCATTACTGGAGCTCTGATACCACAATAATGGAAAAAGTGTTCTTAGACACATAATTTTATTAATCAGAAAAAATAATTACATAATTTGATTTTGCAAGAGTTTACACCCGAACAACCAAACACTCTTGCAATGAGCTATTTATAAGATCCATGTCCTAACTACCTCTAATTATGGATCACTTATTAAATAACAAGTGTCCATTTACAATAAATGCTATTCAAACCAACTGAGCCTAAGATACGACACATTTGGAGAGTCATATCTTGTTACAACAATATACTAATTCTAATTGTCTCCATTAAATAATTAAAAATTCTACAATAATAATTATTAATTTGATTTCTTAAATTAATAATTATTTTATTTCAATTTTATAACTTATGATAATAATTTATTTTTGGATCATCTAACAAAATTTATCTGGTTCAAGATGAGATTTAACGAGCGCGGACGGGAGTAAGGCGATCACGGGAGTTCATCAGAAACTAGGGTTTCTGTCGTTACCTGCTGCGGCAGGCCTGAACAGCGGCAACCTGAACCAACAGAGGCAACGTGCAGGCCGTGGCCAGGCGTAGGAGTTGAGTGTCATAATGACAGCCCCTCAGGGGGTCGGAGAGGTGACTTCTCTAAGACATAACAGACAAAAAGAGCCCATTGGTAGTTCGGGAAAGGACGCGGCGCTTAAGGAAGGACACACAGAGGATAACTAGAAAAATAAGAAGGAACAAGCACAACAAGACAAGCCACAGGTCAGTTCATCCACATGCAAGCCGGTAGCTACCCACAGGCCAGAGGTGGAGCTTCCAGGATATCGAATCAATGCATGAATCCAATATATGAGAGACCATGCTCTCATAGGCAAGTTTATTGGCTTTTGGCCCAATGAAAAATCCTTACAAACCTGGATCGATGTCAAATGGAGGCCAAAGGGGAAAATAACCCTACTCTTAGGGCCGAAAGGAATCTTTACAGCCATTTTCAATTGCTTGGAAGACGGAAATAGGGTCTTTGATGGGGGACCTTATTTCTTTAATTCGGCTGGACTTTTTCTGAGGGAATGGGTAGCTCGCTTCAACCCAGACAAGGAAGATCTGAGCTGGGCGTCGGTGTGGATCAGATTATATTCGCTACCCTGGGAATACTGGGAGGAGGACTCCCTAAAAGCCATTGGAGCCGTCTTAGGCAAATTTGTTAAGGTTGCTGAAGAAACAAAGACAATAAGGTTGACCTCTCATGCTTCCTATGCTAGGATTTGCGTCTACATGGACCTGAAACAACCCTTACCTGATACGGTACGTCTTTTTCATGAAGATGAGGATTGGATTCAATTAATTGAATATGATCATGTTCCCTTTAGGTGTAGGAAATGTCATGCATTAGGACACCTATTTAGGGACTTCCCTTTGAACATTAAACCCACAGAACCAGTCAACCAGGAACAACAATCTGCCGATGGATTCACCAAGGTCACAAATAGAAGAAGAGGAAGCAGGAAATCAAATGGACCTCCCAAAACATCACCAGAAGACCCTGCAAAACCCTCCACAAGCAACAGTTTTGCGGTCCTAGATCAGGAGGATCCGCAAAATCGGCCAAATCCTAAGCCCAACGAAGGCAAGGCGAAGCAGGTAACGGAAACAGGAAAACAACTGAAAACAGGGGACAAGGAGAAGGGACAAGGAGAAGACAAGAACGAATCCGCACCTGAAGCATGGAGCACACCGGATATGGAAATAGACAATACCGAGCTTAATGGGAGCAAAGAGAAAGAAGCTGAGGACAGCTACCAAATGCCACACTTAATGGAGGAAGACACAGAACTGATAGACATTGGTGAACTCGACATTTTAGGTCTGGAACAGGCTTGCAAAACAGGTAACTTCGATAAAATCCCTGACCAACAATTGGATAATTTGGTTGAGGTTCTCAATAGAGCACAAAGAAAATATTCATTAGGAGTTCAAATTGGTAGCCACTGGGATGGGAAGTTCATCTCCAAAGATAGCAAAAAGCGAGGAAGGAAAACCACTTTAGAACGAACCATCAAGATAGGAGAGGTCTTGGTTGAGTCGGGCAGATATGCCAAACTAACCAAGTATTTCAACATTGATCCCAAACCCTCTCAATGAAGCTAATATCACGGAACATTCGAGGGCTCAACTGCCCCAGAAAAGGAAAACTACTGAAAAACATGCTAATGGAGGAGAAGCCAGCAATTCTTTTTTTGCAGGAAACTAAATGTAATTTGACTTCTTTGGAAAAAATAGCGGCCAAAGCATGGCCAGGAGGTCTAGTCACGGCTGTAGATGCACAGGGAGCTTCAGGGGGTCTCGCTGTGCTCTGGGATGCAAGAAAGATTCATCTAGAGAATATACATGCAAATAAACACTTTATTCAAGAAACCTTCCATCTTCTAGGGACAAATATTTATGGTCATCTAACAAATGTTTATTTCCTGCAAGAAACCCACCGCAAGGAGGAGATCCTAGATATGTTAAGGTAGTTAAACGCAAACAGGACGCACCCGTTATGGGTATCTGGAGGAGATTTCAATATGATACCGTCCCTGGAGGAGAAAAAAGGAGGACGATGCAGAGTAAACAGGGATGGATCAACACTGAAAGATTTCATTCATCAGAACTGGCTCATAGACCTGCCAACCAGCAACGGTCTCTATACTTGGAGCAACAAGAGAGTGGCTCCGCAGCAAGTAGCCTCACGCCTGGATCGTTTCCTAATCTCAGACAACGTTGTACACATAGGAGGTGAATTCACAGCTTCCATACTTCCTTATTCAGGCTCAGATCACTGGCCCATCGCCCTGCATTGGAACAGACCAGGTAATTACACGAGACGCCCCTTTAGATTTGAGGCATTCTGGCTAAATCATTCGAATTTCCATGAATTTGTCAGAAGCACATGGCAAAACTTCAATCCGACTGAAGATTCGAAAATGGCTAGATTCCAAAAGAAACTGAAATATCTAAAAGGGTAGATCAAACGTTGGAACAAATCAACGTTTGGTAATATCTTCAAAGCAAAGGAACTTCTTAACCAGGAAATGAAAATGATTCAACAAAAAATGATCTCTGAGGGTAGAACGGAAGAGTTAACTCAGAAGGAGCAAGATACGGAGCAAAAACTCCTAGAACGAGACAGACATGAGGAAATCTTATGGAGGCAAAAGTCAAGAATCCGATGGCTGAAGGAAGGGGAGAGAAACACGAAGTTTTTTCATAAAACCACCGTCCAACGAAGAATGAGCAACCAAATTTCCTATGTTATGGATGAACAGGGCAACAGGATTGAAACTCATGACGGGATAGAAAAGGAATTCTTCAACTACTTCAAAGAAATGAACCAAGAACCTAATATCAACAGGAAGGAGGCGATTGACAAAATAACCGGACACATTCCTAAGCTAATCACTGAGGACCAAAATACTCTACTCCTCAAACCGATAAGTCTTCAAGAGGTCGAATCAGTGGTGAACTTACTAAAAGCAGGAAAAGCTCCAGGTCCAGATGGCTTTACAGCAAATTTCTTCCAACACTTCTGGGACACGATCAAATGGGAAGTCTGGCAGGTAGTGGAAGAATCAAGAACTCTCAGATGGATGTACCAGGGTATGAATGCAACATTTATTGCTCTGATCCCCAAGGCAGAGGACTCACCTACTCCAGACAAATACAGGCCCATAGCTTTATGCAACATAATATACAAAATCGTTTCCAAGGTAATTGCTCTACGTCTGAAACCCCTGCTGCCCCTTATCATCTCTCCGGAGCAATCAGGCTATGTAGAGGGAAGACAGATTATGGACGGGATAATCTTAACTCATGAGATAATACATTCTCTCAAGCAAGGAAAAAAACCAGGTATGCTTCTAAAAATAGATCTATCCAAAGATTTTGACAATATAAGTTGGGAATACCTGCAATCTATCCTTAAAGCTTTCGGGTTTGCTCCTGCTTGGGTTAGATGGGTCAGCAGTCTCATTTCCTCCTCATTTTTCTCAATACTCATTAATGGTATCCCTTCCTCAACCTTCCACCCTTCCCGCGAAATTCGTCAAGGAGATCCTCTCTCGCCGTTCTTGTTTGTAATCATGGCTGAAGGTCTGGGACGTAGCATCAACACAGCCATCCTCTCCCGTAAAATTAAAGGTATTTCTCTACACCAAGCTCCTGCTGTTTCTCATCAACAATTCATAGATGACAATATGCTATTCGGCCATCCTTCAGTGCAAGAAGCCCAATCCTTTAATACTTTTCTCAATGATTTCTCTCTAGCCTCTGGAGCCCTAATCAATAGAGTCAAATCCCAGCTCTTCTTTTTCAACACGCCTCCCACAACTCAAAGAGCAATAACGAGAATTCTAGGATTCTCCATTGCAACCCTGCCTTCCAAATATCTTGGTGCACCTTTAATAGCATCAGCTCTCAAGCATGCCTCTTGGACAGACCTGTTAGAAAAACTGGAAGCCAAACTCTTCCTCTAGACCCACAGAGCCCTCAACATGGCAAGCAGAATTGTGCTTATCAAAGCAGTTCTTCAATCCATGCCACTTTATTTATTCTCCATCATGGCGGTGCCAAAATGGGTCCTCAAAGCCATCAAACAACTGCAGTGCAACTTCCTTTGGGGGAGTTTAGGACCTAACAGAAAATGGGCCTTGGTTAAGTGGGAGAAAGCTACAATTCCCAAAATCGCTGGCGGAATAGGTCTGAGAGACCCAGAACTCAGCAACATAACAATGGGAGCTAAAACATGGTGGAACTGGCTAACCAAATCAGACACTCAGTGGGCCATCTTATGGACATCGAAATATGCCCGAAATGTACCCTTGGAGGAGTGCCTCAGAATGTCCGAAGTCAGCAAAGGATCTGTAATATGGAACTCGACAATCAAACACAAAGAACTAATTCAAAAGAACAGTTTTTGGGAAGTGCAAGATGGAGGGACAGCTAGGTTCTGGGGAGACTCCTGGCAGCAACTCCCCAATCTCCACAATATAATTCAGGGACTACCAGACCGAGAACTAAATCAGATGGATAAAGTTAACCAATATTGGAAACCACAAGATCAAAACCACAGGGAATGGCTTGAGGCGCATATCATCTTACCAAATAGCCATGAGCAGACTAAACAGGCCTTATCAGCAGAACTACAAAAAAGGAAAATATTAAAGATCGCAGGCAGGGATAGGCTCAGATGGGGATATGAAGAAAAGGGCACCTTCACAACCAAAGAGGCTTATCAAATCATCATAAAATATCGGGAAACTAAAGACAAATTATGGGAAAAAATATGGAGCCCGCCCATCTAGCCAAAGGTCTCAACATTTTTATGGCTCCTAGCACATAATAAAATTCTTACATGGGACAATCTAAGAAAGCGGAACTTTCAGGGGCCATCAATCTGCCCCAATTGCAAACAGGAAGAGGAGTCGGCTTTGCACCTAATGCAAACTTTCCCGCTAGGAAGACAACTCTGGGAAAAAGTAACATTTCACTGCAGGAAAGAAGGAAGAGTGATGGGGGACATAAAAGGTACTCTACGTAACTGGGCACAACAACCATATCAAAGCAAAATCCTAAACACTCTATGGCAAATTATACCAGGACTATTTCTATGGAACATATGGAAGGAAAGAAACCGACGAATCTTCAAAAACCAAGCTATGACAGTGGAGCAGGTATGGACAATGATTCATAAAAACACCCTAGAAACTCTGGATATTAAAATCTGGTCACAGGAGGATTTCCCTTCCACTACAGAGGAACAATCTATCTGGGGAAATTGGCAAATACAATTACAAGGCATGAATTCAGTCAAAGACAGTTCTCCCAAGATCCTGGCCTCCAATTCCAGATGGATTCCTCTGCCCATCAATGTCTTCCAACTCAATTTCGATGGGGCATCGAAGGGGAATCCTGGAAGTACAGGTTATGGAGGTCTAATCAGAGACCATCAAGGTAAAGCTCACATAACCTACTTTGGCTCACTCGGTTGGAATACTAACAATGCTGCAGAACTTGAAGGGCTATGGCGAGGCCGCATACTTGCACAGGAACACCAGCTTACACCTCTGATAGTGGAAGGAGACTCTCAAATCATTATCAACATAGCCACAAAACTTCAATAGGGTACATCAGTACACAAGGTAAGCAGCAATTGGAGAATGGCTACCAGGCTTGAGCTGCTCAAACAATGGCTTGGCAATCATCCAGCTATATCCTTTAAGAATACTAGACGAGAAGGAAATAAGATGGCAAACTTTCTGGCTAATCTAGGAGTGGATAGGGGAAAATAACTCTACGACGAGCCTCTACAAGATATAGCTTCAGAGGCAGAATTTTCCACTTTTCAATCCTTATTAGCCAAAGATATGCAAGCTGGGGAAGATTCTCACCCGGATGTGGGTGTTTTCATTGCCCATTAAAGAGCTGTGCCATGAAGCCACGCGCAGGCAACTGGAGGCAGGTGGCAAGGTTTGGGATTAAAATTGAGAATAGTGCCGAGGTGACGGGCATTGAAGGAGCATTAATTCGGGAGCAGGCAACCGGTACGCAGAAGGAGGAGGAACGAGGATTAAACAGGGGAATTATGGAGAGTTTTCACAAGTAGGCAGACAGTGTTGAGGAGAGTTGCGTGACAGCGGAAGGGGCAGCTCATGCTGAAGGAGTACTGACAGAGACGATGCTGGGTGCGCTTGGCATGAGCAGCCAAAGAGTCCTCATGAGAAGCCTCCCTGGTCAATTATCTGCAGGTCAAAGGTAAGTGAAAAGTACTCTAGTTCTAGCTCTAGAAGCACATATCCATCCGCGACAGAGGCTTGGAAGCGAAAAGGGCTTACACTTGACTTCAAGGTGCAAAATCGGGGGCGGAATTTGGCAGGGGCTAGGCTCTTTACAGAGGTTTGCATTGCCAATTCTCACCTTACCAGACTTCGCTTGATGTTGAATAATTGGAATAGCACGCTGTGTACTCAGCAAATGGCACCCAGACTTAGAGCTACTCCAAGAAGGGGCCGAAATGCGGGTTACAGAGGAGGGACGGGAGGCAGAGGCATATCGCCTCCACGATGAGTCTCTCTGCTTGCGGTGGCTTATCCTTCCCCCCAGGACCCTGAAGAATCTGACTCTTCGCTCCACAATTCTGTCCAGACAGCGAAATTCAGATTCAAAAGCAACTTACACAAGCCAACAGTCACGGCCCTGGTCACTGTGATATTTTCTGAAGAGGAAGAAGAGCAGGGTAGCTCTGAGAATTCAGAGGAGGAACACTCCCCTACCCCTCTGGACAACTCGTCGAAAGAAGAGGACACCATCAGTTCTCAGTCTGCCCATACGGAGAAACCCACCTCTCCAGGGGTCAATGAAGTCCAAAGCCAGTTGGAGGATCATAGCATCAGCCAAATGACAGAGAGGATGGAAGTGAAAGCGCACGGACCTGAAAGCTCTCAGCAAGGCAAGGTTCAATCCGACAAAGTGAAGAAATGGTCGGATAATACTTTTCGTAATCTGTTGCAGCTCAGGCTTCCCCCAAGTGTCAAGCCTACGGATGTTCAAGACTGTCTGGAGGTTACGTGAGAACGTGTTTCGGACGAGGAGATGGATCAAGATGATGATGAACCAGGGTGATGGCTATTCAGGGGGTGGAGTTCTCAGGCAGGCCCTGCTCTTTTTTGGTTTTTCTGTTAGCTTTTTTTAAAATGCATATCAAAAAGGCCTGTGTGGCATTATCTAATGAATAGCCTAGGCTAAAGATTTTGGACTGTCTGGTTAACTGTCTAGTTTTCAGTATGATATACCCATGTAATCTGGTCATAGTTTTTTGGGATTCCTGCTCCAGCTTCACAAGCTAGACAAATGGTTGTGAGAGCAGAAGATACTGTTAGTTTTGAAATGTTTTCTTGACAGAGAGAGCTGCATTACTCTCTCAGAGGTATCCCCTCTCTGTAAATACTTTTTTCTTCTTAATATAAATATAATAGACATTACTCAGGAAAAAAAAAAAATTATCTGGTTCAAAGAACCAAAACACCTTCAAAATTTCTTCTTCTGTGATAGGGAGCAAAATATTGGCATTGTCCAATTCCAAAACTAGCTGGGGAATATGGTCTAAAAAATATTCCGCTAAATATGTGGTAGTGTCTCCATATTATTTATATAAGGACTCAAATTGATTAAAAGAGGAATCCTTTATTCTATCTATATATTAAATAATCTCTCTGTTAAGCTCCATATACTTCCCTTATTTATTATTGTTTGTGGAAGAAACTAGTATTTTTATCTCTTGATTTCAGCCACAAACTTCTTGATTTCTGTCTCTAGATCTCCTCTTCTTCCTTTAATTTCATATGAAATTATTAAAAGGATTTTCACTCTTTAGAAATTAAATCCTAAATGATTGAAGCCTCTTCTATTTCTAAAAGGATCCCCTCTAGATTGGCTCTAATCTGCTCCACTTTCCTTTTCTTAGATTTGGACCTTTCCTTCACCTACCTTTTTATTTCCTCTTTTAATCCCTTGATTTTCTTCTCCAATATGAAGATAGAAAAAGAATAAACCACCTAGACCATCCTTGATGCACTAATATGCTTAAAATCCTCATCACTCATCCACAAAGGGTTAAAGCAAAATGGGATGGGACCCTTTAAATCTTCCAACTCTAAAAGAAGCTTGATTAGGTAATGATCAAAACCACCCCTAAAAAATGAAAGGAAGAGGGAGAAATTTTCTAAGCCAAAATATTTCTCCATACTAGGAATCAATCCAATATTATAGAAATGTGTTTAGGGCCAACTCTTTGGTTGCAACAAGTAAATTTTGAGAGTTGAGGCTTGATATTGACCGGGTCCAACTGGGAAATCAAATCCTCCATATTTTACCAAAACTAATCTCTAACAATACTGCCAACTTTATTCTCCCATTGGTGAATTCTAACATTAAAGTCCCATCCTAAAATTTGGTTGGAGTTGAGAAGGTTTTCCTTTTTCCTCACAGATAATTCAAACATTATATCTTGTCATGATACATATTTGGCATGTAAATATTTACTAGGTTGCAAAGTTTCCTAGATGGGAGATGAGTCAATCTAGTGATGATCCAATGTTGAGATTTTTATTTTTGTAGAATATTAAAGAGGTAGGATGCCCATAGGGTGAAAACTCTAGTAGAAGAACCCCTTGAACCATTGCTTTACTACCTTTCCAAATTGTTCTGCATTTTGCTAGAGTTTCACACTCCTCTAATTTCATATCATGGAGGAGGAGGACATGGGGATTCTATTATATAATTAAGCTTTTGATTTCAGATTCGCTTTTCTCATTTCCCATAAACCATACAATTCCAAGAGATGATATTCATTATTTCCTAGAAGATTTGGAGCCCCAATGAAATGAGGGTCAGATGAACAAAATTTCTTTTTATGTTTAGGGAGTTTGAAGGAAGGAAAATTAATCATTCACTGAGTTCCTTTTTCTTTATATGTTTCCACATGGGCTGACCAAATCTCCTAATTAGATTTTTTTCCCACCTTCCTTGTAGATCTCAGGGGATCAAAACCATTTTCCATTTAATTTTCCAATTTGTCATCAACTAAGCAAAAGAAATCGAGGTGATATTTCTCTACTTGTGTATATTCAAAATATTCTTCCTTTTTTGAACCAGCATCTTCTGCCGAGACATTTCACACAAGGTCATATTTTGGTTCTGGAAGTGTATCCTCACCATGGGATTCACTGTCTCCATTTTCTCCTTGAGTCTACTCTAGTTCTTCAACCCTTTAAGATGATCCTTCATCCTCTTCATTTTCCAAGACAAATAAGTTATTTGCATGTTGATAAATCTTCTTCCCAACTCTTGGAAATGAATCTTTCCTTACATTCTGAGGACATTATGGAGGAGGAAGGGTCCTTTGGGGGAGACCCTAGTTCCCTTATGTATTTTTGTATGTTTATCCTCTTATTCTATTATGTATTTTCCATTGACCCCCATCCTCCTCCTACTTGAGGGCATCGTCATTTTTGGGGAAATTCTTGGAAAAGTGCCCATACTTGTGACATTGTTTACACTTGAAATGGATTTGATCATAATCCACATGTTGAATGAAAGCCCACTTATCTAATGTGAGATGTGTTATCACTCAGATTTTCCTTAGAAGTTATTGGAAAGAAGGAAAGGATCCAAGGTAACTACAAACCAATCTTTTAAGTATAGATCCTAGCCGATCTACACTTAGAGAGGGTTCTCTCTTTATTATTTTAGCTTTATTTGCTGTGATATTGAGCTAGTTATAAAAATTCAAGGATGTTTTGATTTTGATTTGGTGGTGGAATTCTAGGAACAGATGGGTAGAGAAAGCCTTTAGTCCATTGGGCTATGGAGTCAAATAAAGAGTAGCTTAACCAAATCAGATCAATTGCTAGAGGAGGAATTCACAGGGCAAGCTAGTAAAACAGAAAGCAAATCTATGGGTTGAAATGGATGAGGTAAACATAGTCAAGGTAGAAGGGCAATGAAGAATCATTAAACCGGGATCAGGATGAGGAAAAGAGGGAGGTCAAAGGCAAAGGGCAATTAAGAATCCTTCACTTTTGACCTAAGGGAAAAACTACGAAAGTAGGGGAGCAACTAAGATTTCCCAAACCAAGGTAATTCAGTAGAAAATAGTGAGAATGTAAACATGTCAAACCAGAGAACTTAAAGCTAATTCTAAAATATTTTTCTTTGCTTACTATTCATATTTTATAAAGAAAACATGTGAATATTTATAACATGATGAGAAAACAATAATAACATGAAAAGATAATACTTATTTGGTTTCCATTGTGCACAAGAATCTTGTGAAATGTCTTTAACTTTATTTCATGATCTAGCAGCCAATCTAGACTTGATTACAACATCTCAATAGCTTGATATGAAATGTATACCAGAAATGTCTTCGAAATCCACCCTAAAGACTTCAATTTCTAAATTATTTATACAAAAATTACACAAAAATATCTCATAACCATATGAGATTTATTAGAGGAAATACAAAATATCTTTTACATAAAGATAGAGACAGATGGAAAATAGATTGTTGTTGTCCCTTTATTTATGAACGAGCTGGATGTTTGAACTCGGATTTGCCTCTTGCAGTTTCTTTTGTAATTGTGTGTTGGATCTTCTTTTTACTTTCATCTGATGACACTCTTTACCTATATGCTGATACTCTTTACTTGTGTTCTGATCCTCTTTACCCGTGTTACCAGACCTTACCATAGTAAATATTTTATACTTTACAAATTTCCTATAGCAACTTATAGTATCTGTGTCATATCAGTCCACCATTCATCATTTCGTATTTTCATTCTGATCAATTTCCTGTACGCTTCGTCAGCTTCAATGTACTTTGCAAAGTTGGGTTGGACCGTGAACAAGTGTTTCACTTCACGTTCAATATAAAAAAGGATTTCTAAACCATCATAAAGCACTTTTCCTGTAGGTAGTGCTTTTGTTGTAGAAGAGCTGGCTTAACTTCTGGATTGTTTGTGCAGTTTCTCAATGTAATCATCATGGGTCATTAACTTGTCATTTATGACTAGTGGGCTTAGAAGCCCTTTATCTGTTAGAATGCCATATTTTAACATAAAATCATCTATGTTCTCCTGAATACTTTGACATATTTTTTCCAAATTAAGCATCAAGTTCTTTTTAATAAGAACTTTCTTAATTTCCAAGATGGTGGCAGTCCTATCCTCAATTTCCAATTGCTCCAGTTGGTGCTTGTTTCTTCTATTCAAAAAGTTAATCAATTGGGTTGCCTCTTTAGGTTTCAACATTCGACCATTGGCAGGTCCTCCTTCTATCTTTGCACCATCCAATTATTTAAGAAAGTAAGCATTATTACCTCTGAAAGCATATATAATGTATGGACCTTTCCACAAGAAGTCAAACTTCCCATGTTTCCCTTTGTCTTCTCTTCTGAAATCCCACTTCAAAACTTTTCACCAAGATAGAAGTTATCTACCTTGGTTCTTTTATTAAAAACTTTCTTAAATGTTTCTTGCAGTACTTGGGCTCTGAGGTATACTTCTTCCCTGGTTTGTTGTAGGTGAATAGTTTGATTGATTCTTCTCTGAATATCATTTTCTTCAACTTGAGATTCCTTGAGCAGTTTCATTACTGGATCTCCTAATGATGAGGGAAAAATTGCCTCCATGCCATAGACTAACTGATAGGGACTACTACCAATAGATTTCTTAGTTGTAAGCATGTCTACCCATAAAGCATTGATCAATTTCTTGTTCCATGTTTTCTTATTGTCTTCCAGTAATTTTTTAATAATATTAATTAAGCTTTTGTTGGAGGATTCGACAAGTCCATTTCCTTGGGGATAGTAGGTTGTGGAGTGACCAAGGGTTATATGGTATTTATGACAGAAATCAATCATTCTTTTTTATTTAAAAGGTGCAGCGTTATCTATGATAATTTTGTTGGGGCAACCAAATATGGACTAAACATTAGCCTATAGGAAACCTATGATAACAATGTCAGTAGCTTGTCTGGAGGGAATGGTTTCTATCCACTTGGTAAAGTAATCTGTGGCAGTCAGTATCCATTTATGTTGGGCAAAAGAGGCGGGATGAATTTCACCAATGAAGTCTAGACCCCATTGTTGAAATGGTTTTTCTGTAGAAATGGGTTTCAAAGGTAAAGGAAGAAGTTTTCATTTTCCTTCAAAGATCTGACACCTGTGGTAGGAGGTTACAAACTTTCTTACATCAGAAAACAAGGTTGGCTAGTAGAATCCAGCCCTAAGGATTTTATTAGTTGTTGTCTTCGAGTAGAGGTGTCCTCCGCAATCACCTGCATGAAATTCTTGGAGTACTTTGTCAGATTCTTCCTTTAGTAAATAGTTTAATAGAATGCCTACATGATTTTTCCAAAATAAAGTATTATCCAATATGCAGAATTTTAAAGATTTCATTTTTAAAAACCTACTTTTAGTTCTGGACAACCTTGGAGGAGCTTGTAAGTTTTGTAAAACATATACTATATCAGCATACCAAGGTGAATCTAAAAAGGCCTGGTTGATCTGTGGAGTCACCATCTCCTCTTCATTATCCAATTCTATAATAAAATTTATACATAGGGCTTGGCAATTAGTTTCTGCCATGAGTTGAGCCAGCCCTTGGCCTTTGATTAATTTTGTAGGTTTAATCTCTATGTCATACTCCAATATGGTAGCTATCCACTTCCCCTTTTTCCATCAACTCCATTCTGGGTGAGAATGTCTTTGACTACAGCATTGGGAACATAAGCTACAATGTGAGAATACAAGATATAGACTCAGAAATATTTGATGGCTTGCACCAAAGCAAAAGCCTGTTTTTCCATTATACTATATTTTAAGGATGCATCTCTTAGAGTTTTACTTAAGAAATCTATTGGTTGCTCAAATCCTTGATCATTTTTCTGTAGTAAAACTACAACAATACTATGTTCAGATGCGAAAGAAAAAATGATAAATTCTATGTCAAACATTCGACTTATGAGGACTAGTGTTTGAGTTAAGGCTAGTTTTATTTCTTCGAATGATTTTTTAGCCTCTACTGTCCACTTAATAGCCGAATCTTTTTCAACATGTGCAATAATCTAATTAGTTCAGCTAGATTAGATATGAATCTCCTTAAAAAAATATTTTTCCTAAAAATGCTTGAAATTCTTTAATGTTTCTTGGGTGAGGTATTTGCAAGATAGCTTCAATCCTGGTTGGGTAAATTTGGATTCCATCTTTGGAGATAATGAGGCCTAACATTTTTCCTTATTCCAAACCAAATAAAGACTTCTTTGGGTTCAAAGAAATGCCATATTTCCTGCATTTAAGAAAAACTTGCCTGAGATGATCCAGGTGTTGTTGATCTAACTTCGAAAACATAGTGATATCATAAAGGTATATAACCAGGAAGTCATGGATTTCCTTTGCAAAAGCAATATCCATTTCCCTTTGAAAGGTGGCCCCTGCATTTTTCAATCCAAAAGGCATTTTAGCATACATGAAGGTGCCCCATGGGGTTGTGAATGCAGTTTTTGCTTGGTCATCAGGATGGACTAAAATTTGGTTGTAACCTGAGAATCCATATAAAAGTGAAATCCTTGTGGAACCTACTACCCTCTGTAGTATGTGGTCCATTTTAGGTAAGGGATAGTTGTCTTTAAGTGAGACTTTGTTCAAGTTTCTAAGGTCAACACACAGTCTGATTTAGATTGTTTTGTTTCTTGTAGGGACAAGATTGGATACCCAATTTGAAAACCTAATGGAGGCGATGATTCCTGCTTCATACATTTGTTTGATCTCTTTTTCAATGGAAGGTAATAAAACAGGATTGGTTCTTCTTAACTTTTTCCTAAAAGGTTTATGATCTACTTTCAAAGGGATAGAGTGTTGTATAATGCTCGTATCATATAATTTTAAGTCGTCATAAATCCAGGAGAAAAAATCCTGGAATTCCTTCATTGGCTTAATATATTTAAGTTTTTCATCAAAGGGTAATGATTTAGACAATTTTATCAGCTTAGGATTTTCTTGAGTTCCTATGTTTCATTCTTCAATGTCTTCTTTCAAGGGCTCCATCTTAGGCTTTTTAAGAATATCATTGGAGTCAAATCAGTCCTCCAAAGGAGTTAATCCCTTGGGTAATTGGTTATCTTTGAGGTTTATGATTTTAGTTTCATCATCAATTATTTCATCAATATCCATTTGTTTTAAGTCCCGAATATTTGTTTTTTTGAATTTAGTAGGGTGAAGCATGTTTATTGAGTTTTCTTCCAATTTGTTAATGTCTAACTCATTAGCGTGATCAAAATATGAAATCATGTCTACATCTATATTAATGCTAGCAAATTCTTCATCTAATGTCAGAAAGTGATTAATTTGCTTATCATTTTCAAAAACTTGCCAATTCTTGAGATTATTAGGTATAGCTGGCCTGTCCCTAACCTCAGTAGTATACTGGTGATTGCACTGAAAAGGAAATTTGTAGGTGCTGTCAAACATAGCTAGGCTATGAGCTTGCATGTTATGTTTTCTGGGAATGGTTGCAAGCTTGGTTTCTAAAAAAGTGTTAAGGATTTCTACAATTGTTCCTCTGTAAAGTCCTAATTTAGGATCTTTGGTTAGGTAAGCACCATTAATTTGTTTAACTGTTAATTCAGAATCTCCCATAATTGACACCCTTATGACTCCTAAGCTTTTAACCAATTTAAGACCTAATAGGAGGGCTTCATATTCTACCATGTTGTTTGTGCATTTGAAATTTAACCTATAGGCATGTCCCTCTGCATGATCGTTTTCTAAGTTATAAATCCATACTCCTGCCCCTGCACCTAATTTGTTTACTGAACCATCAAACTCCAAATGCCATAAGATTTCATGTTCATAATTTTCATCCGAGGTAGTGGAATCTTTCTTAGCTAAGGCATCTGGATTTTCTTTGTCATCTGATATCTCTTGAATTTGGACAACTGACTTTTCCTTTACAATTTCTTTTGGTTCTACTGCTATATCATTTGGAGTATCTTCTAGATTAGTTTCTACATTATAGAGAATAAAGGAATCCATATCAGAATGCACTGAGTAAATAGGAAAGTTTTGAGGTCTCTCCTGACTACTCACTACATCTTTCATTAAAGTTTCTCTATATAGCTTCTTCGGTTGTCTAAAAATGGATATGGTGGTGTATGCCATGTCTAATTGTAGATACCCTTGAAGTTTGGCCCCCCGGGATCTGGACAATAGCATGCCATACTTGGGTGGGATATCTTCTACAAAAATGCCCATGAGTATAGTTTTGGCAGGGTATTGAACCAATGAAACACACAAATCCTTTATAAGTCCTAAACACCTCACTTGACTCAAATCAAAGGAAAATAAATCCATATAGTGTCTAGTGATGTCTAAGTTAAGTTTCTCCATAAGTGCGAGGCACCAAAGTCAAACATGGCATTATGAAAAATCTTGTCATGGATATTAAGACTGACATAGAAGGGTGGTATCCCTCCTTCCATTGGTTTCCCATTTACCTCGGGGCCAAAAATTAACTCGGACTGATCATCAAAGAGATTTACAGAATCTTCATTTCAGTGATTTTTAATGATTTGTTTATCTTAGACCTATTAGTGTCATGTTTTACCAGTTCTGTCAAAGGAAAAAAATTTTAATCTTGGCCACCACTACTCCAAGGTTAAATGGTAAAGGTGCTTTGTCTGTTTCAACCTTTGGAGTTCTGGTTGCAGAATTTTCATCCTTTTTAGGGCTTGGAGCATTCTTTGCTGATTTTTCTAATAAAATTTTTGGAGACTCATCCATTGTTTCCTTGGGGGGAAGTGAAGTGGAAGGTTGTTCATTATTGGGTTGACTATCAGATACATCTTCTATGGTGGGGCTAGGAAGATTTTGATTTGTTCTAGAAAGGATCTAAAGTGTTTTTGTCACTGGAACTGTTTTACCCTTTTTAGGTTGATTAAGACCTATTTTTTGGTTTGTTTCCAGGGCATCAATATTTTTTCTGCTTCTTAAATTATACTGCTTATGTACATAAAAAATAGCAAAATCATATCCCTGCCTGAAATCAAATGATTCCCCTGTTTGGGTTTGGAATTGTTGGAGCACATGGGATTCCTGGTCGTCCTGGCTTAGGAAAACTCCTTCCTCATCATCTAGACCCATTAAATTTATCTGAGTGTCTTGTTCAGGGTTCTCTGAGTGGGAGACCTCTGCATAGTTTTCTTGGAAAGGTGGTCTGATATTCTGGTCAGGAATATTGTTTCCAGTATTTTGGTTTTGATTTTTTCTAAAGTTAGGATTTCTCCCTGAATTAGCTTGCTGACCATCCCAGGGAGCTTTCCTTTCAATAGTTTCGACTCTGTCCAACAAACTGTCCATTCCTTTGATTATAGCATCAATCTTTTGTTAAAAGGGTGTATTTTCTTCTTTTACAGGTGTTCTTCTCTCATTCCTAGCTTTGGCTCTTTTGGAAAGTAGGTTAGCCTCAACACTTACTGCTACACTATGCATTTCTTCCAGAGTGGGGGGGGGTTCCTTTCTCTTAATTGGAAATCCATATCTGAATCAAATCCATAAGGAAATTTGATCAGGGCTAAACTAGGTGGGGGTCTAAGGTTGAGTGGAATGGCACTATAAACACTATTAAATCTAGTCCAATAGTCCTGAGCAGTTTCATTATGTCCCCTTCTAAGGTTTTCATATTCAGATAAAATATGCAGGGGGTCCTTCGTTTTCTCCCACCTATTCAAGAATTGTTGGTAAAGGAATCTTAGACTATCTATGCTCTAAGGGGCCAAGGATATAAACTACGTTCTAACTTTCCCAGCTAGACTTTAAACAAAAATTCTCATTTGAACGTCAACTGTGTCAATTTCATATATCTCAAACTAGTCTGCCATTTTCTTAGTGTGCTATTGAGCTGTGTAGGTTCCAGTGCCATCAAAAGTAGTAATTTTACTCTGATAGTCCTAAGGCATGGCACCTAGGGGAGCATGCATCACAAGGGGAGCATATCTACTGGCCACGATTCTAGGTTGGGCAGTTGTGTGAATGGGAGTTGGGGTAACAGGAGGTATTTGGGTTATGGAGGAAGAATTGGAGGTGGTGATGGGATGTTGGGTGATGATTGGCTGGAGAGGAATTGAAGGGATGAAGGGAGGGGTGGAACGAATTTCAGAAGAGTGAGGGAATAATGATGAACTAGTAGAAAGAGAAGTAGTTTCAGAAGGTTCAAGTGTTCTATTGATGGTAATAGATGACTGAGTGGAGTTCTGCAAATATCAATCAATTGACAAATTGGCTTGTTGGGTTTCAAGTTCTTTGAGGAATTATGGATCTTGGACTAGGTCCAATAGTTCATTGTCAAATGTGGTTCTAAATAGAGAGAGTTCAAAATGTTCGTCAAAAGGAAGATATTCTAGGAAAAGCCACTCAACCAGACATGAATGTGATCTAAACAAAGGTCTGGGGCTAACTGAACTTTCTTGTCTTCTAATGATTCTCGAATCAGGTTAGGATTTTCAAACGCAGGGGGGGGATTTGGATCAGGGTTAGCCCTGGTGTAATGACTTCTTCCTAAAGCCAGATTTCAAGCTTTCAATGCTATTCTTTTATGGATTTTTCAAAATAACTTCTATCACTCCTTTAAGATATTTCAAATTAAGCTTTTTAGGTTTCTTAAAGGTTTGTTTCAACTGAGGATTTGTTGATCCCTAGTATGGTCGCCACTATGTTATCACTCAGATTTTCCTTAGAAGTTATTGGAAAGAAGGAAAGGGTCCAAGGTAACTACAAACCAATCTTTTAAGTATAGATCCTAGCTGATCTACACTCAGAGAGGGCTCTCTCTTTATGATTTAGCTTTATTTGCTGTGATATTAGGCTAGTTATAAAAGTTCAAGGATGTTTTGATTTTGATTTGGTGGTGGAATTATGGGAATAGATGTGTAGAGCAAGCCTTCAGTCCATTGGGCTATGGAGTCAAACAAAGAGTAGCTTAACTAGATCAGATCAATTGCTAAAGGAGCAATTCACAGGGCAAGCTAGTACAACAGAAAGCAAATCTGTGGGTTGAAATGGATGAGGTAAACCTAGTCAAGGTAGAAGGGTAATGAAGAATCCTTAAACCGGGATCAGGATGAGGAAAAGAGGGGGGTCAAAGGTAAAGGGCAATTAGGAATCCTTCACTTTTGACCTAAGGGAAAAACTATGGAAGTAGTGGAGCAACTAAGATTTCCCAAATCAAGGTAATTCAGTAGAAAATAGTGAGAATGTAAACATGTCAAAAGAGAGAGCTTAAAGCTAATTCTGAATTTTTTTTTCTTTGTTTACTATTCAGATTTTTATAAAAAAAACATGTGAATATTTATAACATGATGAGAAAACAATAATAACATGAAAAGATAACACTTATTTGGTTTCCATCGTGCACAAGAATCCTGTGAAATGTCTTTAACTTTATTTCATGATCCCGCAGCGAATCCAAACTTGATTACAACATCTCACTAGCTTGATATGAAATGTATACCAGAAATGTCTTTGAAATCCACCCTAAAGATTTCAATTTCTGAAGTATTTATACAAAAATTACACAAAAATATCTCATATCCATATGAGATTTATTATAGGAAATACAAAATATCTTTTACATAAAGATAGAGACAGATGGAAAATAGATTGTTGCTGTCCCTTTATTTATAAACAAGCTAGATGTTTGAACTCGGATTTGCCTCTTGCAGTTTCTTTTGAAATTGTGTGTTGGATCTTCTTTTTACTTTCATCTGATGACACTCTTTACTTGTATTCTAATACTCTTTACCTGTGTTCTGATACTCTTTACCTGTGTTACCAAACCTTACCGTAGTAAATATTTTATACTTTACATATTTCCTACAACAACTTATGGTATCTGTGTCATATCAGTCCACTATTTATCATTTGGTATTTTCATTCTAATCAATTTCCTGTACACTTCGTCAGCTTCAGTGTACTTTGCAAAGTTGGGCTGGACCATGAACAAGTGTTTCACTTCATGTTCAATATAAAAAAGATTTTCTAAACCATCATAAAGCACTTTTCCTGAGGTGGTGCATTTGTTGTAGAAGAGCTGGCTTGACTTCTGGCTTGTTTGTGCAGTTTCTCAATGTAATCATCATGGGTCATTAACTTTTCATTTATGACCAGTGGTCTTGGAAGGATTTTATCTCTTAGAATGCCATATTTTAACATAAAATCATCTATGTCCTCCTGAATACTTTGATATCTTTTTTCCAAATTAAGAATCAAGTTCTTTTTAATAAGAACTTTCTTAATTTCCAGTATGGTGGTAGTCCTATCCTCAATTTCCAATTTCTCCAGTTGGTGCATGTTTCTGCTATTCGAAAAGTTAATCAATTGGGTTTCCTCTTCATGTTTCTCTCCCAATTCTTCTCTAGTTTTTTGTATGGACTCCACAACTATTTTAACTAGCTCAGTCTGTTCAAAAATGATTTGGATGGATGGCCAAATATCATTGATGGAATCAATGATATTGGCCCATAAGATATCTTTAATATCCCTCAAAGGTTTTTCTAATGTTAAGTCCTTTTCCAAGACTTTGATTCTTTCTTCCATCCTTTTGTTTTTCCTTTCTTCTTCTTTGTTCTGAATCTGTGCAAGCTCATAATTGGTTTCTAAGCTTGACATTTGTTCTTTAAGTTTCTTCAACTTAGTTGCCTGGATGCTCATTTGTTCCATGGCTTTGATCATCTCATCTGTCTTTTTTGATGTGGACTCTGTGCTGGCTGGTGTACCTGTAGTCAAAGTGGTCCCTGTTACTGGCAGTGCTGTGACTAGTGGTAGCGTTGGCGCCAAGGCAGTTGCTAGAGTAGAAGGCACAACTGTAGAAACTGTGGGAATAACAGTCTGAGAAGTGGTCAACTCACTTTTCTTGGACTGTATTGCTTTTTGTAGTTCGTCCTCAATTTTCTTTAGCTGGTCATTTAGTCTTAGGACCAAGTCCATGAGTTCTTCCTCTTTCTTTCTTTCTATGATTTCAACAGTTTGGGGATGATGGAGTGGAGGGATCTTAAGTTGCTTTTTCAAGGCTACAATGTCATCATTCTTCTTTTTAATTAATAGTTCAGCTACCTTCACATCTTTGGGATCATGTTCCAATTCTATTATCAGATCTTCTAAAGCTTTTATTCTTCTTTCCTTAGCTTGAGAGGAAGCTTTTTCTAATTGCAGTTGTGTAGAAGTGTTATGCAATGAATTTTGTAGTTGATGGGCTGCCATGGCTTTGCTAGTTAAAGTAGAATAAACCATTTCCCCGGTCTGCTTATTTAGTTATATTTGGTCAATAGGATGAATATCCTTTGCCAATACTTCAAAATCAGTTTTATAGTAATCTGCCATGGATTTTGGCTGCTGTATAGTGGGCTTGAGGAAACTCACCTGCATTTTCCCTTCCTTTATGTCAAAAGCTGACATAAGTCTGGTCTAGTTGGTTGGGGCCATTTTGAGGTAATGGACATAAGTTTGTGCTTTCAATGTCTCATTGCTTGCCTTTTTTCTTTATACTTACCCTTGATATCTAGGCTCTTTTCAGAGGAAGCCCTGAAGGATGACACCTCAATGCTCTACTCTCTTTCCAATACTTGCATATGTGAAGTAGATGGGGTTCCACCTATTGGGATAGTTTGTCTGCTCTCTGTCCTTTCTACCACTATGTTGCATGTGGTCTCCTCAATGAATTCTTCTTCTTCATAGGGATTCAACCTTTTCCTTTTAGTAAAGGTTTCATTAGTAAGTCTGTTGGAAGTAGTGGCCTCTTCCCGGTCTCTTTTAGGATTCCTTTCCTCATTGAGAGGAGTTTGTAAAACTGGAGGTTTGCTCATGATTTGTTGAGGTTGAGCTAACTCCTCTGAAATTTTGGGCTTCTCTGACTCTTCTTGTTGTCCTGAAGTTCCTAATTGGTCTGATGTATCTTGATGCTATGATGGTTGAGTGCTGGGTTCTTGTGACTGTTTTGGTGATGAAGTCTCTCCTGACACCTATACAAAGGAATTTTCATCAATATTCCTTTCTAAATCTACCCATACATTGTCAACTTCATCTTGTGTGTTATCCTAGTCCATTAGAGTTCCTTCCACCCATTCTAATGGATTTGCATATTGCTCAATCTCTGGGATCCTATGGTGGATGTAGGGGGGTAGCTTATGCTTTTGCCTTCTATCACAGATGAAGCTATGGGGGTCATACGGCTAGATGAAGCTCTTTTTTCTCTCAATGGTTTCCTCTACCTCTTGCCCTGCTCTTCTGTTGTTGCAAATAAATGGGCCTAGGTGATCCTTTATCCTTAGCTGAGCTTTCTTCTTAGTCTTTACAAAGTGGATTTCATCAGAATTGATCATTTGCCTATAGTACTCCAGAGAAAACAATGGCATGGGGAGATATTTGGGTAGTTTATAGGGAGGAAACTCATACCGATAAATTCTAATCTCGGTATGGTTCTGGTACAGGTACCAATCACCAACTTTGTACTGCTTGGATAATTGAAGAACTCTTTTAATGTCTGCACTAATCATGGGAGGAGGATTTCCCAATAACATAGTAGTTAATGGATGTACAAATAAGTCAATGAAATCTATGTAAGGATGAGGAGAAGAGCCAGAATAGTGGAAAATTGAGGTCCAAAAGATAACAGACCTAGGACTCCCTTTAGTATCAAGCCTTTGGATAGAGAAAGGGAATTTATCAGTTTGGTAGTAGAGAAAAAGATGATACAAGACTTAAGAATATTTAAATACTCTCTCTTGCTCTAATCTCATGAATTGGTCATGCATCTTATCTGCGATGAATGTAGCATAGTCAAATTTGGTTGCAGGAGGTTGACCAAGGGTAAAAATAGACACGTAGGCTAAGGTTATCTCATCTACATACTCACTAGTAGTAAAACCCAAAATGCAAGCAATCATGGTGATGATATCTTTGCCAAAATTAGTAAAGAAGCTTGACATGTAAGGAGGGGGTCTTTTGGCCTGTAATTTTCTTCCATGAAGGTTTGACAGATTTGGGTAATTTCAGAACTAGACAGCTTTGAATATTTTTCAAGTAAATCAGCAATGGAAAGGGGAGTGAGGTCCCGACCAATCTGCAACTGTAACATCTCATTTATGGATTCGGTTGTAATGGTGAATAGGACTTTCTGTTCTGGGGACATTACACTTCTCATATTAGGGTCGTAGTTTGCATGCCATTGGTGGACAATATCTGGAAAAATATGGATAATGGGGAATTGATACTTAGGTAGGTTTGATTCCCAAAGACCTATTTCATCAGAATGGTTCATATAATTGTCCCGGTATTTACAGTATAATTTCAAGGGGGTTTCATCAAAAGTAAGCTCCTTTATTTGAAAATCTCTGTCGGCCAAGGGAAGGTGATCCAAATCCCTGTGGGGAGTAGTAAATGGCCTGACATTCAAGGTGACGGGAGCTTCCATCCTTGGTTCTTGTGTATTCAAGGACATCGGGAGGGAAACTCAGAGATCTTATGGTGAACCAGGTTGTTCTAAGGAGTATTCAGAGTATTGGACTATTTAAATTTTGATAAAAAACACTCAATTTCCAAAGCAATTCTGTCCTGGTTTGATATAAACATAGGGTTTTCTAGTAGAAGTGGGTAAATATCTGGTTATAGCAGTACGAGAAACGAAATGGCACTGGTATGTAGTATGGATGGGGTGTGCTAGTCTGCAGTGTCGACTAGAAGTTCAGCGGCTTCTTGCAGTTGATGGTTTGAATGTAAGGTCATAACATGAACGTGCTTTTGTGTGCATGGAGAACAAGAGGTTCTATTGTTTCAGTAAAACAAAACTAATGATTATTTTTGTTTTATTCGCAAAGTCAAAATGTTTGGCGGGTGTGGTGAAAGGGGTAGATTGTGCCAGTCAATGGATGGGACCTTTTGTCATTCAGCGATGGTGGTAAGCGGAAGCGGTAATGGTTTTCTTCGCACAACGTTTGAGTGCTAGGAGGTATTGGGAGAGGTCCACCCGCTGCCATTCATCGGGCGACACGTAGTGGTGGGTAAATAGTGAAACCGCTCGTATCGAGCGAGTAAAGTTTGGTATTGGAGGTCGCCTGATATGAGCATTGACCGTTAGATCTGAAAGGGTTAGATCCTACGGTGATCAAGGTGCGAATTTGATCGAGAGTTAATGGGGGGACCTGATGGGAACTAATTACAGATTTAGGGAAATTAATAAGATTGGGGGTGATGTGATTAGGCGAGGATAGTTATTAATTAACCACGGATTGGTTAATTAATCTCTATTTTTTAGCGGGAGCCTTAGGTTATTAATTAATCACAAGTCGATCAATTAATCCCTTTTAATTTTTTATTATTATTAAGGATTATGTTTCAAACCTCGGGGATGGGATTATTAATGTATGGGGTTTTTAACAATAAAATATACGGGAAAAGGATGATTTTTGGGATTTAATACATAAGTAAAATCAAATGTTAATATGAGATGAAAATAAAAGTGTGCTAAGGATAATGTGTCTAAAATTAGTTTGTTTTTCATATTAAAACATTATAACTTAGGCTAAAGGGATTTTGTGGGGTAATTACTTTTCCGTAGCAAATAGGAAGTTTGCTTAGGGAAAAGGGGTTTTTAGAGGAAGTGAATAAATGATGAAGGGGTGAATGTTGATGAGGAGTTTTTAACACCTTTGACCTTATAAGTTATTGGGCCGAGGGTCTGGTCCCTCAAGAAATCAGAGAAATGCTCTGAGCCCCTTTAGCTTAAGGTTTTTTTGGAACTTTTACTTGTGGGAAAATTAATTATAATAAGGGGTAAAATGAATGAGGAAATTAATCATGCAAATTTGTAAATGCGCCCTTGTCATCCATGCTTTGCCAAAGTAGTGTGATGATGAAAGAAAATGATTTGAGCTTTTAACTTAACCATTCATCATACATAATTCTGCAACCAATCATCTACTTACCCACCTACACATCCTACCATTTTTACTTCTTTTATTAGGGTGCACTTAAACTAGCAAACCCTTATCAAACTTTTCTTTTCTTTTACAATGGATATCTATCTAAGTCTATCCTTATTACATCCAAGGGCCCAGATTAAACTGTTGAGCTCCTTCTTATGTTACTCTACCTATCTACTTATCTGCAAGATTAAATAGTTTGGTCAGATTTTATTCTCTATCTCTAAGCATAAAATTGAAACATGGAATAACCAAGATTAAACTGTTTGGTTACCATGGATTGTGGCATAACAACACTTTGCACACAATCATTATTGTAAAAAGCAAATTAGCAGTGGCATTTGGACTTGCACACTTTCCTCGTCTTTTTCATTTTCTTGGGGTTCATTTCCACCTTTTTTGACCTTTTCTTTTTATTCTTTTTATCCTTTGATTTTCTTTTAGGATATACCCTCTTTACATTTTTTAATTTTTTTTTTTAATTTTTTGAATATGGAAAACATTTGCAGAAAGCAAAGGTATGTACATATTACAGAGATAAACTAATTCAATAATAAATTATCACACCTATTGGTATAGGAACATAACAAGATGAATTTCTTCCATAAGGCCTTTCTCAAGCTCTACTTCTACACATATATGAGAAGATGCATATATTGAATCTCTTGGATTTGTTCTATCTATGTATCTTCCTAAGGTATTTTCGATGTTTCTCAAAATATCCTCATCTCAAAAGTGAAGATGAAAGTGAGGAATGTTTACCCATACTGGAACTGTTGAGGGAACATCATTCTCAGGATTAAAATCTTGTTTCCAACAATCCAAGTTAATACCTTGAGAACCCATGAAGTAAGGGTCGTTCTTGAATATGAGATCCTATCTTCTTTAAGTTCAAATAAGAAGGTGAAGAAACCTTTTCCGCATAAGGAACACTCAATATGGCCTTAGCTAAGGGTCTCTAGTTTCTTTCAATCCACATCCTCATAGATATTAGAGAAGGCCAAGCCCCCATAAATTATAAAACCAAACCTCTTTCAACTAAACTGATAACCATTTCCTGAGATTTACCTATATCCACCTACATTGATCATCATTTCCTGATATTTATCTAGATTCGCCTACACTTTTGGAATCCTATCCAACTTCTTAACAAATTTCTCAAGTCTAGTGTCCAAATACTTAATACTAGTTTTTACAAGTTCATTGAAAGAAATTGTCATTGGAGATAGCAACAAGGAGAGAGAAGCAGGCAAGGGGGATGATACCCTTGCAGCGATAGCCCTTTTTGGAACCAAGAGCTAGCGCATAAAAAACCTAGCCCATAAACATTGTTTTTCTTACCGCGAGTTACAGAAGTTAGGGATGGATTCGATGTCGATATTTATTTTGGACTCCCGCCTAGATCTGGACATGGGGGAATGCATAAAGGTATTCATGTAGGGTGCAGGAGACCTATGAATCAAACACTAAGTGGGCGAGGAGGCCCACAATAAGCCCTTCCATAACACGGATGTGGATCCACTTTGAAGCGAATTTCTATATAGATTTCACATTACCAAGCATATCCATGTCTTAAATAGAGACATGCGTTGAGTGTGTAAGCATTTTTTCAAAATATGCACTTGTATCATCAATTAATTACGTTGAATAGAGATTCAATAATTTTAATTTAATTATCAATAATTATTAGGTGGATGGTAGGGATTTAACCTTTATAAAATATTCTAGAATATTTTTAGTAGTTTACACAAATCAAAGGTGAGATTTATTTTCAAATTATATTATATATATTATATATATATTATATATATTTATATATATATATGTATATATATATATCTATATTATATATATATATATATTATATATATATATATGTATTCCCTTTTATTATATCATTGTTTAAAAAATGTTCATATGAACAACTGTAAGGTGAAATGAGTTATGGCTTTTGGGTCTGGTGTGATAGCGCCACATTGACCTCGTAGTGTAAAAACTACTAACTAGTTTAAGAATCTCCTGATAAGTGGGTTGAATTTCATGGTTAGAAATTATTACTGTTTTCTAATTGTATATATTTAACTATAATTAAATCTTTTATATATTATATCACTAATATAAGTTATAATTTGGTAATTTTCTCATTAATAGGAATAATAATAATAATAATGATTATTATTATTATTATTTTAAATAAAGTTATAATTTGGTTAATTCTTAGGTTTTTTTAATTTTAGTAACTTGAGATGTATGATGAAGTTGTTTGATGTTTATTATGACTTCATGCCTATCAACATTACCAATTATTTAATTTATGGTTGTGCTAGTAATTACTAATTGACAAAACCAATTTAGTACTTGATGATAGAGTAGATTCCACCATGCTCAGATTTTGTAACAACCCCTCGTTGATTTTCCATGTAAATAAAATAAGACCAAGGTCATGGGAAATGTATTCCAAGATGAATGTTAGGAAAAACACGTTAGTGGGCATCACTTGTGGATCAATTGATAGCTATGGAAATTGGAAAAGGATTTGGTAAAGGAAAATAGGCATTAATTGGCATTTTAATATGAAAATATAGGAAAATAGGAGAAAAGGAAGGTGAAGGGACAAAGATTTGCATACAAGGGAAATTAGAGGAAACATGGAGGAAAATGAAGAAAATAGAGGCATAAATGAGAAAAAGTCTTCAGAGAATCAGTTGATAGCTTTTGACATCCTCTTGATAGTTTTGAGTTGACGTCTCATTCATTCTCTCATAATCTTGCACACTTACAACATTCTTGGAGCATGCTTGGAACAATCTAGTATTCACTTGGATTGGAGAAATAAAGAAAAGGAAAATAAGTGAGTGCAAAGGAAAGGTTGGATCAATAGCTACAATGATATTAATTTGTAGGTAACAAGTTGCATATATGATTTCCTTGTTGGTTTTGGGCACGAATGGTGTATGCATGTGGTTTCTTGGTTATATGTTTTCATTGGCATGAAGATTTGCCTGGATTGACAGTGGTTTCAAACTTACATTTCCATTTCCTAGATAACCATGGCATTGTGAGCTTCCCGCGTGTGTTTTTCTGATTAGTGCTTAGGTTCCTTATGGTTGTGGGTTGGAACAAATTCTCTAGAGTTCTAAAACAAATTGGATTGAGTTACTGGTTCCTGGAGCCATAGGTTGCGACAAACACTCTAGATCCCTTGGTGGGTTGAGTTACTAGTCCCTAGAACGTGGTTGGAACAAATGCTTTGGAGCTCTGAAAGGTTGTGGGTTGAGTTAATAGTTCTTGGAGCCCTGGACAACTTGGGTAAAGACCAATCTAGTTGATGTTAATGATTTCTGAGCCGTAGAGGTGGAATCATTGTGGTTGAGGGTTGAGGTAGTTTGGCCTCTGGAAGCCCTGATTTGGTTTTGTTTTGGTTATCCCATGAGATCCCATTCATTTTTGGAATATGGCACATGGGTGATTGGCTGAAAGAGAGATTTGGTTCAACTCAATCTATGGTCGAGTGGTGTGTGGAAGTCCCTGCCTTGATTGGCATTTTCAGATGTTAATAAGAGTTATTTTCCTATGTGATCTTTGAGCATTTGTACTGGTTATTGTGTTGATCTTATGGCTGCGTTTCCATGGTTTATATGTTGGTTATTTGATGGTTATATGTTAGTTATATAATGTATGATATCTATGTATCTTGTCATGTTTTGATAAGTTCATTAATGGCTGATGAATGCATGGGCTAACAAGTGTTGTTGCAGCTAGCTAGAGAGGACATATGGCCTTCTTGGTGATTCTTGGACAAATATTATCATTTTATGATTAGATATGCATTCATGACCTGTATCTTACATGTTTATCATATGTTTGATGAAATTGCTATTATATCCTAGGCAATCTAGGTCAATTTCTTGTTTGTGTTTGGATTGTTTAGTAATATCACCATCTTTATTATGCTTCTATAAAGTTATAGGCAGTTCTGGGCAATGGTTTGGAGTCAAGCCTGAAAAATTGACATAGATATCGTGATAGCAAGCACTAAATTGGGGATTTTAGGTCATAACCATAGGGAAGTAGGCTTATGTGTGAAATTATAGCCTCATAATTGTATGGAGGCAGTGTCAAAGGTATGGTTATAGAATTAGGTCAGAGAAAAAGAGTTCCAACTCAGGGATTGATCTCTTGGGATGGTTTTCTACCTCTTGAGTGATCGGTAGTCCCTATGGGATGTCATTTTGTGGTCGGATTGCAAGCCCCATTTCCATAACTGGAACTTGGAGGTTGGGTCATGTCATAGTGACACTGTAACACCCTCCTCCCACATCTACCCAAGCAACTGGCCAGCCAGGGTAAACATGTGATGAAAGGCTACTATGATATGATTAAACCTCTTAGGTAACCTTAAGGAAATGGAATCTATAGAAACACAACACACAGAGCTCCCTCAGGTGCTTTAGGACTCCCAGGAGCTAATCCACCACTCTAGGTTCCCAACCCCTTAATTAACCCAACATTTAGATGAATTAAACCCAAATTCACTCCCATGACAAGGCCTGCATGCAACGATAACCCTATAGTCACTTCACAAGATTGCTTGCCAGTGACTGGAGACCCAATTTATCAGTGCTATGCCAGCGATTTTGGGATTTGAGCCACTTTTTTAGGCCCAGAGCCTAGGTCACTGCCCAAAATTGAACCATCTCTTCAAATGAGTAAAATAACATGGAAATGACAGTACTAAAGCAAATACTTGTTCAATACCTTGACTGGGCCCCTACTAGCCATGACAAGAATTTTGTCAAACACTTAGTGAATATGCAACCTACAGGTGTAAATAACAGCTCCGAGCATATGGGTCTCATACTTATCTGAGATCCTCTATGAAGCATTGTATCCTTATCACATTAGCTTCCATTTCATCCATTAGGTCATAGATACATATATCATTCAATAACAAGTAAGAACATGATGAAAGTCACTCATGGTTGTTGTCATAAAACATGTAAATAACTAGCATAATAGGGACAAAAATACCAATGAAATCATAGCCATATAAACCACATATATTCCATCATAATGCTCATAGAGATACAAGGAGAAATAATCTTTCATTAATGATGCAAAATCCAAACCCAGGATGGGAGTTCAACATTCCACCCGACTATAGAATGGCTGAGCCAAATCTCTCTTTAGTCATTCACCCTTGTACCATATTCCAAGCATGAATGTGGGATCTCGTAGAACACGTCAATCAAAACTCATCTAGGGTTTCCATAGGCCATCCACCTCAACCCATCAAACAATGATTCTACCTCATGGTTGAACATCACAAAACCATCATCAGATTGGTATCCATCCAAGCCTTCCAGTGTTCCAAAGATTTTTTTCCAACCAAGGGTTCCAGGACTAGTAACTCAACCCACAACTTATACAGGGCTTTTAGAGCATTTTTCCAACCAGGGCTTCTAGGACTAGTAACTCAATCCACCAAGGGCTTCCAAAGTGTTTATCCAACCAAGGCTTCCAAGACTAGTAACTCAACCAAAGATGTTACAGGGCTTCTAGAGCGTTTGTCCAAACAGGGCTTGCTAGAACTAATAACTCAACCCAAGATAAGGAAACATGAGAACCAACCAAAACAAGACAAGGAAATAAACCCACAATCTCCATGACTATCTAGGAAATGGTAAGGCTAAAAAAATCCACTGTCAATCTAGGAAATCATCCATGCCAAAGACAGATGTCAACCAAAAATTCACATGCATATGCCATGCATGCCAAAACTAGTGAAGGAAACATACATGCAACTCAATACCTGCAAGAAAATATGATGTAGTTGTTGATCCTGATGCCCTCTTACACTTTCATTCTCTTCCTTTGCCTTCTTGCTCCAAAAAGCCAAGTATGCCACACCCTCCAAGAGTGCTCCAAGAAAACTATAAGTCTCCAAGAGTATGAGAGAGAGAGAGAGAATAATGGGAGAGCTCCAAAACTGAATTGACCAAGTCTTGCCCACTGATCCTCACAGGCCTTTTTATCAATGAGGCCTCTATTTTCTTCATTTTCCTCCTCACATGCAACCTATGACCTTTCAACTCATATTTATCCTAATTTCCATTATTTTCATAAATAAATGCCAATTAATGCCTCATGCCTTTCCAAAGCCTTTGCTATTTCCTTTTCCAGTTTCCTTAGCCATAATAAACTGAATCAACACCCATTAGGATGTTTCCCCCACCATTAAGCTTGGAATATGTGTCCCATCAACCATAACCTTATATATTTTTACATGGAATTTTCACCAGGGGTATTACAGAACCCTACCCCTTGGGGGAACACCGTCCTCAATGTTCAATGACACCTATAACCAACAAGACTGCTAAAAACAAAATGTATTGCCCATGGAGCTTTATAACATAGCTCATTACAGTATTTACAATGACCACTATTGAAACATGACAATCATACTGTTTACTGGATATTTATAACACAACTCATTATGGTATTTACAATCCACATATACACATACACATTTACTTCAACCAGAAAATAACCATATTGTCTATGGAGCTTTATAAATCAAGCTCGATACAATATTTACAATAATACACACATATACACATATGCACATTTTATCAATTGGAAAATAAAAGGATACAATGCCTGCATCTGCAAAAAGGGAATCTAAAGGCTCACACCTCCACCCTCAAAGTAATACCAAGATTCAGCTTCTTCCCAGGAAGTCCAGAATCCACTGCAAAGTCAAATTTGCATCCAATGTCCAGCACTATAATCCAACACCACTTGTCCTTTTAGTGAACAATTACCGACTCATTGTTCCAGGGCGCACTCCCAATGTGCATCTGATTCCATATGGAAATTCTAATGACAAAAACAAATCCATCCTCGGTCTTCCCTTCTCTGTTATACAGTCCGTTGGGAAATCCGTCCAACCCCTTTCGTGCAATCACTCACCTTCCAAGTTTCGCTGGCACCCCCATCTCGAGCAATCCATCCCTTGGCAAGGCTTCCTCTCATTTGAAGATACAAAAACCAAGGCATATCCCTAACTCAAAACCATCATATTGGTCATAACATGCTCATGGAAATCAATGGTACCTATTGGGTACCAGTGTCCCACAATGGCCCTGCTCCTAAAGTGCTTTACCAACATACTATTGCATGTTCTAATTTCTTTTGATGTTGTTTCTAATACTTGAAGTCGATTTCAAACACCCAACTGGGCATGTTCATGCATTCCTGTACCAAGCACATAACTTCCATTAGATTCAAATAAATTGAAATAACTTCAAATAATACCTCATTGGTGGCTCGTCAATAATTTTCACTCACAATCATGTTTGATTCTTGTCACAAAAATTAAAACTAACATCTTTGACCAAATCATCCTGTATAACATATCACATTAGGTTAACTCGAAGCACAACCATCATAGATCAAAATCATAAATCACAGGTAACCATCATAAACCAGAATCATAGATCACATGTAATCATCATAGACCAGAATCATAATTAACATGCATAATTAAACTAAAATAAAATATCGATACTTATCCTTCATCGATCCTTACTTCTTCCTTTGTTCTTTCTTTATACACACCTGATCAGTTGCCACACCCAAAAAACACCCAGTTCCTTCTCCTGAACCAACTGCACATACGCATAATGTACATCACACACATACAACCACACACGACATACAAATCGATGGAGTACATGCACCTACACTTGACATACAACACATACACCTACACCCGGTGTATACAATACAATACAAAAGCCTACATCCAATGCATAACACAATACATACACCTACATCGAGTGTACAACATACACAATACATCTATACCCGATGTATAACACCACACAATACATGTACCTACACAATGCACATACATAGTATCGCATGCCCATAACACAACATGTATGACATGCACTCAATCCCACATGTACACAAGTACCACATGTACCAAGCACCACCTGCACAACGTGTACACAATGCCATATGTACACTGCACCACTGTACTATGTGTACACAATACCACATGTACACAGTACCACACCCGTGACATGTACATGACACGTACACAATATCACCTATACACATTGCCACTTGTACAACATGTACACAACACCATATGCACACAACACCACTTACAAAATCATGCACACCACACCATATGTAAATAGTACCAATGTACAACATGCACACAACACCACTTGTACATAGCACTAATATACAACATGAACATAGCATCATTTGTACACAACACTACATATCCAACATGTGCACAACACAATATTTACACAACACTGCATATCCAACATGTACATAACATCATCTATACCCAAGACTGGGTATGAAACAATCATACAAGACTATTTGTACCACCCTATACATAACATTGCATAAACAACATGTACACACTATATGTATACACCACGCTGCATGTGCACAACATCACAAATGCAACATTTATAACATATAAAACATATACACAACAATAGTACCACACTATATTTACCAAGCAACATTGCTTCTAATGTCTCTCCTCCATCGATGCTTATACTAGCATGCCACGGACCATATGGATTTCATTTTGTTGATGCATCCCTTGGTATAACCTGTCCATAACATAGACATAATATAATCACATAATATCAACTGATAACCACATGATACTAACCTCGTAGATGTGTCAGACTACTCTTCCCACTTGATTCCTCATGAACCAAGAATCTCTTCATGCCATTCGCCTACGTGAGCAATCATTCCTCCATAAGAACGATTCCTGATGACCCTATCAGATAGTGACTTAGATACATACATACATACATATATAATAATTAGCATAAAACAATCATCATCTTGTTAGACAATGACACACACACAAATACATACATACATGTATACATATATAAACATCAACATAATCATGATCATAACACAATTACTAGGTAACATAAGATCTAGATTAAGAAAACTTCCTTATTTGTGCACAACATGCATAACAATGAGAACCACCGTTCCCAACTTAGTCAAGCCATCCAACACCTTAGGTCCATTCACTTTACCTTTTATGGTTACCCTTCTCATGTATGTACTACCACCGCCTATTTACCACAATAGACCCAACTAGTTCTATTGATTGTCATAGTCGTAGCTTTCATCGCGCTTACTTATGCAAAAAGCTTCATTTGAATCTTACATTACCTTTTAGGTACCACACAACTCTCCTTGAGTTCCATCAACTTTCCTCTTTCCCAACCAATTCCCAAGACTCAAAACATAAAAGAAAATACAAGAAGAAACCATGGAAAACCACAACAATACACCACCACAAACAAAGTGGTATGGCCTTACACTAGACATAAACAGAGATGCCAATCAAGTGCAACAAAATCAAAAAATATCCAAAGTACAAGACTAACGATAGACACCATGACTCAATCCCCATGGTTCCCAGTGCTTCCAAAGAAAATCTTAACCTAAGCCTTCAAGATCTCATGGCAGTCTCTTTGCCATGCAATTCCCTACATCATACTGCCATAAACACATAATTATCAGTGCATAAATAAATATAACAATACACCAATTACCTTACCTTGTTGTGCCAAGAACTTTGCTTGTAATTGAACACATCCACACCATCTCTCAAGGGCTCCAATCCTTTGACAGATCCACCTATTATCGGGAAATCTAGTGTCCACTTGAAGCTGCTAGTCCCACTAAGACAAGTAGCTATCTTAGAAACAAACAAACCAAAACTACTTTCGCTTTCCTTTATGAGAAGTAGATAAGAGGGGAACAAAGGGCACCAACCTCACTCTTGCGCTTGGTTCCTCTCCCTTCTAACAGATCCTTGCCGCTCCTTATTCACTTACCCAACTTCAAAGAGCACCTGTGGAACCAAAGTAGCATAATACTATCGAAGAAACAAAGATCTACAATCATAAACAATATAGGACCAAATATATGTTGACCACACAAATGCATATATCATCAAACATACAAGAATGTGGAGGAAAACTTGAATAGCTTTATTAATATCAAGAATAGCAAAGAGGATTACAACCCATTGTTCTAACACAGCGTCATCCTCTCAGCATGAAAGTCCTTCTTCACCTCATGAAAAGCTTAGATCACCCAACACTATGATATTGCACTAGGAAACCGACAACACTTCCTTACAAGATACAAGATTCCAGCCTCTGGATCTCTGTGATGAGGGATGCATATATAGATGATTGTAGGGGAGTGAGTCAGCTTCTGGGATTTTGATTAGTGTCCTCTCCCTGATAGTTCTTGATTCCACTTGGAGATTGATGATCTCTTACTCATCCCTGGGCGAATTCAGAGAGGCAAGTGTCACAAGAGAAGTTTATGGAAGATTCCATGATCATCCACCTTGCAAACTGTCTTTGCCATTTGTCTACTCTCGCCCATCGCACCCTACAGAAGGGCTTTCCAGTATGCATCTCACTTTTTACACTGAGCAGGTGAGATGCATCGCACCCTTTGCACTGGGCATTCTGTATGGTCCAATTTTGACCATTTCTGAGTAGTTTTCTGTGGAGAACTTCTGGGAGATGATGTAATCAGCTGACCTTGCTCCTTTAGGGTGTGAAGCAACACTTTTAGGGACTTATAAGCCCTTGGTTTATGGACATATATGTTTGGGGTTGCAGTGCCCAAAAATGTCTATAACACCACCTATAACTAAAGATTATCTAATATACTTGTCAAGTACATGTTCATGAATATATCATGTATCCACATAATGTCATACGAGATTAAGTTTAAGAAGGATTCCAGTACACAAAGCACTCTTTCACTTGGAATTATGGTTTCCAAACGTAGCCAAATGAATTCTTGCCCAATCCCTTCCTTTTACCTTTTTACCTTGTTTTATTCAAGGCTTACTATGTGTTGTCACATCACCCACCTATTAGTCATATAAACAAATCAATTGATATCCTGTCACGCTATTACCAAGCATGTTTCCTACAATTGTTTACACATGTGCACCACATATTCCAGATATCAAGACAATCATATCTATCAATTTGAAATCAACCTTTACCAATACTAAAAATCACGTCATAATCCATAGTCAACTCAGAGTTATTAGACTTAATTCTAGAACTATCACCTACTATACTCAAGTACATATCAACTATTTCGACACATATGTGTTAGTAAAATCATCTTAAGAAAAGATCATTGGAACACATACTCATATTATGCAACTCATCAAACTTCCAACCAACTTGCAAACATACCATGTTAAATAAATAAACTATAGATGAAATAATAGACACCAAATACATGACATAATCAAGAATGAAGCACCAAGTATACTGCATAAGAAAACTCATACCTTAGTGTATCTCAGGGGAGGCTATATTGTCTGCACAATCAATCTATTTAGCATGATATAACTTCACAAGATATTGACTCAAACATAAATAAGATCATGATATCCATAATATTCACTATCTAACATGTTCACAGCATAAACTCATAATCACATATGTACGATCAATCTAGATTAGTATGACACCATATCACAAATATGTCAGCTCATACCTGAATATCGCAACATAACCATTTGCATTTGTCAAACTAGGCTAAAACAATACATATAACATCAAGATCTTCAATGCAATGAACATAACCAACACGCATATGATCAATCCAAATTACAACATCAAGATCGAAATGAAACAACCCTAATCATCAATTTAATAGTATATAACAACAATAAGCTATATATCATGCTCTTCAACAACATATAACCTAATCATCAAGTTATATAACATAGTAGCAATGCATACAATCATAGGTTACTATCACTCATGACTATCTAACACATGTGCATATGACTATACTAATCAACTATCATCTATCGTGTATGTGACCATAGCAACAAGAGACATGTACATAAACCTAATGCATATAACAATCTTTAATTTACATGCATGCTAAACATACAATAGATGTATGCCGATTTTCTCTTACCCCAAAGTCTAATGTTGTAACTCCATTATGATGATCTACATCTCCTGTTCTATCTCAACCAACATATTGGCATCATAATAACCAATAGCACCATGATGACCTAAATTTTCATGCAATGAATCCACAAGGAATTTTTGACCTACTATTTATGCATAACTATAACCAAGGCTATACATGCATAACAACAACATATAGGCATATAACACATGAGTGCAAAACCATATACACACTATTCTAGCTAGATTCTAGTCATCAATGCATGACCATATCAACTACACAAACCATGACTTTATGCATGACAACAAAAACCACATCACATGCACTTGACAACATGTGAACATTGATGTGCCTAACACTACATATTCAACCATACACACATGAAGACAGACTCCACGACAACACCTTCAACCTTCACATGGCAACATCACTACAACCATGAAAAACATCATGAAAATGCAACAAGCACATGGACTACATGCGTAAGGAGTACATATGCAACCAACATGAAACCATGATCAACACACAGCCCAAGGATAGTGCAACCATGCTTTGATACTACTCTGTAACACCCTCCTCCCACATCTACCTAAGCAACCGGCTAGCTAGGGTAAACATGTGACGAGAGGCTATTATGATATGATTCAACCTCCTAGGTAACCTTAATGAAATGGAATCAACAGAAACACAACACACAGACCTCCCTCAGGTGCTTCAAAACCCCCATAAGCTAATCCACCACTCCAGGTACCCATCCCCTTAGTTAACCCAACATTTATATGAATAAATCCAAATTCACTCCCATGAAAAGGCATGCATGCGACTGTAACCCTATAGTCACTGTCATATGCTTTCCTGCTAATGTCCAAAGACCAATTTATCAGTGCTATGCTTGCGACTCCAGGAATTGAGCCATTTTTTTAGGCCTAGAGCCCAGGTCATTTCCCAGAATGGAACCATCTCTTCAAATTAGTAAAATAACATGGAAATGATAGTACTAAAGAAAATACTTGTGCAAGACCTTGACTAGACCCCTACTAGCCATGACATGCATTTTTTCAAACACTTAGTAAATATGCAACCTACAGGTGTAAATAACAAATCCTAGCATAGGGGTCTCATACTTATCTGAGATTCGCTATAAAGCATTGTCTCCTTATCACATTAGCTTCCATTAGGTTGTAAATACATTGATCATTCAATAACAATTAAGAACATGATGAGAGCCACTCTGGCTTCTGTCGTAAAACATTTAAATTACCAACATAATAAGGATAGAAATACTAATGAAATCACAACCATATAAACCATATATATTATATCATAATGCTCATAGAGATGCAAGAAGAAATAACCATTAATTAATGATGCAAAATCCAGACCCGGGATGGGACTTCCATGTTCCACCCGACCGTAGAATGGCTGAGCCAAATCTCTCTTCAACCATTCACCCTCGTGCCATATTCCAAGAATGAATGTGGGACCTCATAGAAAACATCAATTAAAAATCATCTAGAGCTTCCAGAGGCCATCCACCTCAACCCATCAAACAATGGTTCCACCTCACGGTTAGATATCACAAAACCATCATCAGATTGGTCTCCATCCAAGCCTTCCAGGGCTTCCAGGGCATTTTTTCCAACCAAGGATTCCAGGACTAGTCACTCAACCCAAAACTTATATAGGGCTTCCAGAGCGTTTGTCCAACTAGGGCTTCTAGGACTAGTAACTCAACCCACCAAGGGATGCCAGAGTGTTTGTCCAACCAAGGCTTCTAGGACTAGTAACTCAACCCAAGTTGTTATAGGGGTTTTAGAGTTTTGTCCAACCAGGGCTTCCAAGAACTAATAACTCAACCCAAGATAAGGAAACTTGAGAACCAACCAAAACAAGACAAGGAAATAAACCCACAATATCCATGGCTATCGAGGAAATGGCAAGACTAGGAAAATCCACTGTTAATCCAGGTGATCCTCCATGCCAATGACATATCACAACAAAAAATCCACATGCATATGTCATGCATGCCAAAATTAGTGAAGGAAACATACATGCAACTTGGTACCTACAAGGAAATACGATGTAGTTGCTGATATCGATGCCCTCTTGCACTTTCCTTCTCTTCGTTAGCCTTCTTCCTCCAAAAATCCAAGTATGCCACACCCTCCAAGAGTGCTCCAAGAAAAATCTAAGTCTTCAAGAGTATGAGAGAGAGAGATAATAATGAGAGAGCTCCAAAACTAAACTGACCAAGTCTTGCCCACTAATCCTCAAAAGCCTTTTTTTATTAATGAGGCCTCTATTTTCTTCATTTTCCATTATTTTTCTTCATTTTCCTCCTCACATGCAACTTGTGACCTTTAACCTCATTTTTCTCCTAATTTACATTATTTTCATAAATAAATGCCAATTAATGCCTCATGCCTTTCCAAATCCTTTGACATTGCCTTTGCCAATTTCCTTAGCTGTAATAAACTGAATCAATGCCCATTAGGATGTTTCCCCCACCATTCCACTTAGAATACGTGTCCCATCAACCGTGGCCTTATATATTTTTACATGGAATTTTCACCAGGGCTATTACAGACACTCCTCTCATGTTTACCCTGGTGAGATTGTGAATTGGGTAAATGTGGGAGGGGTGGTTACAGGGTGGTATCAGAGATTCTAGGTTAAATCACTTGGATTGGATGGCCTAGATGTGATTTTTATGTATGCGTGTCATTCGTATGGATGCATTGCAATGCCTACAGTCGTCATGTATTTCGTCAATGTTATAGGATGTGTTATCATGTATGATGTTGAGTTTCAATATCGTGATGTATGTATATGTATCATGTTAATCTGGATTGATTTTTGTAGATAAGATATCCTTTCTTAAACGTCACAGAGGTATTATTTTGATTATGTCTCTATTTGGTTTATCTAACATGGCATGTCAAAATGGTGGATTATAGTTCACGTGACTCTCCATATAGATCAATTAAGCAATGATGATTACTCTCCTGATATAGCAGATACACTAAGAAGCTTGATGGAAGAAATCAGAAGTTGCAAGGCAGGTAATGACAAGATAATCTAGTCACAAGAAAGACTTTCCAGAGATAAGGAAAAGCAAGCATAATTTAATGCAATGGTCCTTTAGATATTATCAGATTTTCAGAGACATGGACAACCAAAAAAACAGTCCTAGATAGGAGGAAAGGATTGATGGGGAATATGGTAGTAGGTCTCAATCAGGAAACATGTTGGACAGGGATGACACAATCAAAATGTGGAAAATAGTTGGATACATCTGATAGGAGACGTGGTGCTTATGGGTTCTATTCTAGTTCTGATTCAAAGAGACATCATGTTCATCACCACTATCATCTTTATAGGAGTAATGAGAAGCAATACTTTCCATATGAGTTCAATAAATCCAATCCTCCTACAATAGATGGGGATGTGAAGAAATCAGAAGATGCAAACCATGGTTACTTGGGATGAAGAGTTCTTCGAGTTGCATGATTATACAGAGAATATGAAAGCCCTGATAACTATTTTCAATATTAAGGGAAAATCAGGCATCTGGTGGGAAGATGTGAAGCATGTCAGAGGCATCGAGACAAAGGAGCTTAGTTGGCAGGAGTTTAAAAGACTCTTTAGAAAGAATTACTTGTCAGAGAGATACTATGATGGAAAGACTAAGGAATTTTATGAGCTTAAGATAGGTTCTATAATAGATGAAGAGTACATGACTAGGTTTTTGGAGTTGTTGAGGTATGTTTTGTATCTTAAGGATGAAAATACAAAGGTTTGTCAATGGATTTCCTTTAACATTTAAAGATCAGATTGAGTATGATGAGCCTCAGTCATTCTTGGAAGTCATTGGGAAGTTGAAGAATTGTTATGAGCAATATAAGTGTAAGTTTGAGCCTAAGCGAGATTGGAAAGGTAATGATAATAGTAAAGGAAAGTGGGCTCAGAAGCGAGGAAGACCTCAGGATGTAGGTGATAAGGAGAATGTGGCACCTTATAAAAAGTTCAATGTAGCTAACATAGGACATGGGTCTCAACTTGAGGAGTAGAACAAAGGTGGTGATAGGAAGCCTTTATAGTGTTGGACTTGTGGTGGGGAGCATCATAGGAGATATTTTCCATAACATCAAGGTGGCATACCTCAATTTTACAATGCTCAAGAGGCATAAACAATTGGATATGTTGGAAAAAGTATTCTTCGGATTTATGCAATGGTGGATAGTAGGAAGATTGACCATCAAACATCTATTATTGAGATGGAAGGTGAAATTTATGATCAATTTGTTTCCATTTTGATTGACCATGGATCTAAATATAGTTATATTAGTCCTGACCCAATGGATGAGTTTTTCTTGAATAAAGAAGTGCATGCAAAATCTTGGTTGGTGTAATGGGCTACAGGGACAACAGGGACCAAAATAAGAGTTCATCATTGGGTGAGATCTTGGTGTTTGATTTGAATGATATGTCTATGTTATCACATATAAATGTGCTTCCTTTGGGTCCATACAATATGCTTTTGGGCATGGATTGGTTGCACCTTCATAGGACTAAGGTGGATTGTCATGACAAGGCTATTGATTTCCTGGATGATGATGGAGAGAAGATATTCTTGTAGGGAAATAATAAACCTACATTCGTGAGAATGGTTACAACTATGCAGGAAAAGCACAATTGTAATAAAGGGTGTGTATTATTTTTTGTACATGTTTCCAGTGACAAAGGGAAGGATGTTGAGGATGGTGATACCATGAAGAGGTATTCTGTGTTGCAATAGTTTCAAGATGTATTTCAAATAGATATTTTAGAGTTACCACCCCATAGGGAAGTTGCTTTCTCTATTGGGTTGGTACCAGGAGCAACACCAACATCTAAGGCACCTTACAAGATGAAAACTCAAGTGTTGTTGGAACTAAATTTGCGGCTTAAGGAAATGCTTGATAAGGGATACACTGGGCCAAGTGTGTCACCTCAAGGTGAACTAGTGTTGTTTCTAAAGAAGAAGCATGATACTCTTAGGTTTTGCATTGATTACAAGTAGTTGAACAAGGTGACTATCAAGAACAGTTACCCATTGTTGTGGATTGATGACTTGTTTTATCAGTTGAAGGGAACAACAATATTATCAAAGACTGATTTGATATCAGGATATCATCAAGTGCGCATCAAAGAAGACATCTATAATACTTCATTTTGTACTATGTGTGGGAATTATGAGTTTGTGGTTCCTTTTGGTCTTACTAATGCGCCAACTACTTTCATGTGTAAATTGATGAATAATGTTTTGCGTCCTTATTTAAATAAATTTGTGATAATGTTTATTGATGATATATTGATATATTCTATGAATGAGGAAGAGAATGTAGAACACTTGGAAGTAGTGTTGAGATTATTGAGAGAGAATCAGTTGTATGCCAAGCTCAACAAGTGTAGTTTCTTTCATACTGAAGTTCATTACTTGGGACATATTGTTTCCAAGGAAGGTATAGTAGTGGAGCCATAAAATATTAAAGCTATAATGAAGTGGCCAAATCCTAGGAATGTGGATGAGGTTAGATCATTCATGGGAATAATAGGTGATTAAAAATGGTTCATTAGTAACTTCTCATAAATTGGTTATCTTACTACATGTCTGCAAAGAAAAGGAAAGGAGTTTGAATGGAATAAGAAGTGTGCAACTAGTTCTGAGCAATTGAAGCATTTGCTTACAAATTCTCCAATATTAAAGATTGCAGATACAAATAAAGAGTTTGTGGTTTGTACAGATTATTGCAAGTAAAGACTTGGTGGAATATTGATGCAAGAAGGATAGGTGGTATGCTATGAGTCAATGTATTTCAATGAGCACAAGAAGAACTATGTGATTCATGATATTTAGTTGGCATTTATCAATGATGCATTGAATATGTGGAGACATTATCTTCTTCACAGAAGACTTGTCTTCAAGAGTGATCACAGTGGGTTGACGTACTTATTTGACCAACCCAATCTAAATGCCAAGCAAGCTAGATGGTTGGATACCCTTAGTGAGTTTGACTTAGAGATCAGATAAATTAAGGGTAAGGAGAATAGGGTTATACATTCTCTCAGTAGGAGAGTGAAGGTGAATCATATTTCAATTGTAAGTTCATATGGGACAGATTTATAGGAGCAGATATTGCATGTAGGGAAACATGATGACAGGTATTAACAACTCAAGTAGAGGTTACCATAGTAGATTGAAGGTGATAGGGATGAGGATTATCACCTCAAGAAAGATGACTTGGTAATATTCAGAAGCAAGATATATGTGTCAGACAGCAGTGAGCTCAATAAGCTTACCTTGAGAGAGTTTCATGTCAAGCCATATTCAGGTCACCTAGGATATTATAAGAAATTGAAAATGATTAAGAAGTTCTATCATTGGTCGAACTTGAATAAAGGCATGTCTGAGCTTGTTGTGAGATGCTTGGACTGTCAGCAAGTAAAAGAAGAGTGTAACCATCTAGCTGGTTTGTTGTAGCTGATTTCAATTCTAGAATAGAAATCGTAGGTCATTTCCATGGATTCATTACAATTTTTCCGTGGACATCGAAACAACTTGACCCCATCATGGTTGTGGGTAACAGGTTAAGCAAGGTAGCTCAATTCATTAGAGTGAAGTCTACTAATTTAGCTAGCGAGGTAGCTCAGATCTTTATCAGGGAGATAATGAGGTTTCATGGTGTTCCCAAGAAGATTATATCATATAAATATTCCAAGTTCACTTCTAGGTTTTGGAAGTAGTTGTTTGTAGACTTGGGGATAGAGTTAACTTTCAGTACAACTTATCATTTGCATACAAATGGACAGATAAAGAGGCTTAATAGGATTCTCAAGGATACACTAGTACAAAATGGCTAATTAGTTACTAAAAAAATGACTAAAATTTTCATATACATGACTATTTTTCGCTCGGTGACCAATACTAGCTAATTTATAATATCTTATAATGCAACCAACTTTTAGTCATTTTTAGCTTAGTCGTTAATTGGTTGTCTCAATTTTATTGTATAGTAGTATATTTAGCAATAAATTTAGGCATTAATTTAGTCATTGGTTTAGTCCTTAATTTCCACAATTAATGACCAAATATACAACAAAATATATTACTATATGATCACTCGAGAAAACCAATTAATGACCAAAGAAATATGACCAAAATGTTGGTCATGTTATAAGATGTTGTAAATTAGCTACTACTAGTCATATATATGCAAAATTTAGTCATCATTTGAAACTAATTAATGATCAAAGAAATATGACTAAATTTTGGCCGTGTTATAAGATATTGTAAATTAGCTACTAATATTCGTATATATGTATAATTTAGTCATAATTTGTAATCACAAGTTTATCATTTGCAGTAATCATCTATATCTTTTTGGTAGGTTCATATTGATTATATAAATGACTAATTTAGTAGTTTATATTCATTTCATTTACTTTCATTAATAATCATTATAAACAATAATTTAGTCATATATTCATTTCATTTGTATTCATCATTAATAAATATAAATTACTAATTTAATAGTTTTAGATTGATTTTATGTGTTCATTATTAATCAACATAAATTAATTAGTATGATTTTCCGACTACATTAAAAAAAATGGCATACAATTTGCATGTCCATCTAATATGAAAATGCAAAGTTACATATGTTAATTACAATACTAAATAATATCAAGTGCAACTATAAATAATTTCAACCACATAAATTGTATTATATAAAATTTCAAGTATTACAATATGAGTTTCCAACTTAATATTGGTCGGAATACAATTTACACATGAAATATTGTGTCATCACTTCAAAACGTTATCATTATGTTGTTAAGGCATTGTAGGTGAATTCACCAACTCTGAAGACTTGACCATTAGTCTCTATGTGTGTGTCTTATGTGGGATATTGGCTCTATGGGTATATTAGTTCTCTTCTCTCTTTTTTTTTGCATTTGTTGCTCTAGTGTTATTGCTCTCCTGTTTCTTCAATTCTTGCTTCTTACCACCAATACTAAGTTCATTTTCTGAAAACGAAAGAAGATACAATGTATGGTATAAGACATGAAAGACGATGAACACAAGAATATAAGCTAAAGTAGACTATACATAATTTATACAACATATACCTCAACATTAGAAATGTCAATGCCATTTTCCCCATAAAAGCAAGATACTCGAACAAATTTTCTTTGGTTGGGCGATAATGGCCTCTATGTGGCTAGATGACCTGTATAAAGAAAGAAAATAAAACGTCACCATAGAAAAGAGCACCTTAGTAAACTTAGTATTCAACCTTCAAAGAAATCTTAGACACAATCATGCCAACTAACTTACATGCTAAAAATCTCAAGTTGTATATTACTTATAAAATGTGGGAGTGTAGACACAACTCCTAGAAAATGTCAAACCTAATTCTTTAATAAAATGAAATGAAGTAAAGAGGATACAATAATAGGATAGCCTCGTATACATGTATATAACTGGATAATGTAGAAGGCCAAGTGAATAAGTCCAGAGCTGGAGGTTGATGATGTCAAAAATGCCTAGTCTAATGAACATTTCTTGAGATAACAACTACTATTTGGGTCCATTATCACATATGAATAAGGCAACTAGTCTATGTGAAATTATTAATGTTTTCCTTATATTTATGGATCACTACAGTATAAGTGGATAAAATTCAAAGAAAACTCCCTTCCCATTTTGTTCCTGACCCATGGTACAATATATTAGCTATGGTTTGGAGAAAATTTCCAACATCGAGAATATGTACAAATCGTCAGTAGGAATCTCCCAAAAAGGCATCAAAAATATGTAGCAATCACCACTAGTAATTTTCCAAATAGGATCATTTTGGAACGTAACTTTCACATTCCAGTTTCTATATTATTCTTGAATTGAAAATCCTCACTGAATTCCAACACCAAATTTCCAATTTGAGGGAACAATTGTGGCCATCCTAGTGTATTTGGAGGCTAGAGAATTCACTCCCTCGAGCCAAGACCTCTATATTTATTTAAAAAATCAATCACTTAACTCAAAATAACAATGACCATTATATTGAGAAAATTAAACAAGAGTAGTTTTGATCCATTTTGCATATTTACATGCAAATCACCAATAGTTTTCCCATATTTACCATACATGTAATTTCCAAGATATAACACATCGATTAATCATTTACAACAAATACTTGATTCAATATAAATAAGGATGTAACATATCACAACAATACCAAATATTTTTTATCCTCAATTACTTCAAACTAATTAGCGCAAAAACTTCAAGAAAGAGCAACAAGTAGAAATAACAAATCCATTAATTAATAATCAATAAAAAAAAGGATAAGCTTTTTGCTGAAGCTTGATAACCAACTATAAATATTGACAATTCACTACAACGTTTGGTCTCATCCAAAGAGCAATACTACCTGGAGAACTCATCTTCCAAATTCTTTTCTCTATCCATGAAGCTTTCTAATATCCTCAAAACAAAAATCACTTTGAATCTTTTAGGTTTCTAAAGCTTCCCAAAGGCCTTGCCAAATGAGGTAGTGAAATTCATTGATTTTCATAACATGCTTATGGTATTGAAAAAATATATTTTAACCATGTGATATACAATTCAAGCAAGCAAGTAAAAAATTGTGTACAATATTTCTTAAAAGACTTCATGTTAAAAGGAAAACTAGCATATTTCAGATAGAAAAAACAGCTTAACAAAGATGGTTGATATTACAAAACAATGGACTACATATAAAACTACAAGTAGAACTAACAAAATCCTAATTGTAATACAATTGATTAATTATTCTAAGTGAATCCAACTAGATGCATACAAGTTTTCATTTCCAAATTTCTTTCCCATATCTTTATTGGAGGTGGAGGCTAACTTGCATGAATCTCACAAGATTGTTTTAGCAAGGGTATATGTTTCTTTTTTTTTGTTGACTAGCAGAATCGACAACGGCAGTGGTATCGTACTTGCGTTACACGGGGTCGAGTCCCATCCGCTGCCGCTATAACCTCTAGGAGGAACCACCCAGCCCGCAAGAATGACCCTCGGTTAAGACGAGACTCGAACTTGTGACCTACACAGCAGCACGGACGACTTAGTATATCATCCATTTGCCACAAGACGAAACCTCTGTGGGAAGCAAGGGTATATGTTTCATTCTCATATTCCACACTTGATTTTCCATGAACACTCACAACAAGTATTGGGGGAATTAGTTGATACATCATCTGAGTTGTCAGCTTTAACCTTCTCTTTACTTGAGGGATTGATCCTTCCCCTTCTTCTTGGTTATCAATATCATCTTTCTCCTATAGCCAACATAGGAATTATTTGGGTTCAAGAAGAATAAAGATACTCATATTATGTCTTCAAATTTGAAAGGATGCATTTTTATTATTTAACTACTAGTAAAAAAGTGATAGGAATACCTTAAATATAACCAGACCTTTTCTGTGAATTTGTTTTTATAGATGCCCATGCTAGCACAACATCACTGAAAATAAATGGTCAACAATAATTAAAACTTTTTTCCATAACATGAAAATTGGCTTATTCTTCATAAAGAAACATAAACCATTACAAACTACAAGGGATAAACAAAAAGAACACCATTGATATAAATTCATAGAATACTGACAACAAAAAAAGAAGTGAATTTACTAAGTAGTAGCTCAAAACCTTGCAGTGGGAAGATTCCCTCGAGCTTGATAAATATCTACATGCCAAGGAATGAGTTGTGACACTTGTTTCTTATGTTTACTAGGCAATGTCAAGAGTGTAACTAGGAAATCGAAAGGTTACTAGGAAAAATTTTCCACTGCCACTCCTTTGGATTTCCCTTTACATTTACTAGGAAAAATTTTCAGGGTAAAGGGTAGAGGCAAGGCATTGGATATTTGGGGGCATGGCTAGAAATGGAGATATTCAAGCCATTATTAAGCCTTATCACCACCGAGCTAGTGAAGTCAAGGTCAAGCCTCCATTGTAGGCTTTATGTCATTACCAAAGTGAATTTGCGAAGACTCCTCCATCCATCAAAGTCTCATTGTTGTCAAAGAACTCACCATCAAGTCATATTACCTAAAAATATCATGTCAACCTAAATACAATGACACACCTCTTCATATACTCATGTTGGGAAATCCAAAGGAGTATCAATTAAATGATTTCCCTTATTAATGACATTATCTTGTGATGTTTTGTTATTATTATTAGTTCTTTCAATTTATATTTTCTTATCATCAAGACTAATGCCAAGCAACAAATAAAATAGTACACAAGATGTAGCCATGCTTCCAGGGAAAAACCCCACCATAGGGGAAAGCCCAGTCAAAATTCTTCCTTAAGTATATTCAAAATGAGAGACAACTTAGGCTCAAGACCACCTCCATCCATCAATTCAACCTCATCACTGTGCTTGCATCGAATCCTTATCACTATCTTTGCACTGAGACTACATTATTGTGTTGGTACTAACACCAAAATCACCCACTGAGATTTCACCGAGACTATGGCACTATGGTGAGACTTCATCATTGTTTTGCACCGAAATAAGATAGCACTGAAACTATGATAATATCGAGACTGTGATATTTGTAATATTCTGGAAACATGGTCACCATAATAGTCTGAAACTAAGATAGCATTGAAAATTGTCCACTGTGAACCCTAAAACTTCATTTCAGGGATCACTGAAAACTTTTGTGAATTGAGCTTCCATTCTATAATGGTAGTGAAACTTATCTCTGAAATTATGCGAAAATATTTTTCTTATGTGAATTCCTCATCCTTATATATATAGACACACACACATGCACACACACACACACACACACACACACATATATATGTGTGTGTGTGTGTGTGTGTGTGTGTGTATACACATATATATAATATATATATAATAATATATATATATATATATATATATACATATAGTTGTTTTCCATCTTGAAATGAGATGACATGAGTATATGAAGAGATGTGTCTCTATATTTAGGCTGACATGATACCTTTAGGTAATCTGACATGATAATGAGTTATTTGACAGCAAGGATAGTTCGATTATTGGAGGAGTCTTCACAAATTCACTTCAACAATGACCTAAAGCCTACAATGGAGGCTTGACCTTTACAAATGAACCAAGCATGAAACCCATGCTTTAATAAGTCAATTTCAATAATAAAATTCTTTTTTCTTTTCTTTTGAAAAATATATTACCTTTTGATTTCAAGTACAATTATGAAGACTGAACCTAGATACATTTTCCAAAACCTGGCACCTAAGCCGAAGGATGTCCATGTTATGTAGTGCAAACTCCAACTTCAAGACATGTTTCTTGAAGCAATGTCCAAGTTATGTAGTGCAAACTCAACTTCAAAACATGTTTCCTGAAGCAATTTTACACGCCCCACGTTACATGCTCAGGTAAAACCCCCAAGTACTTTCCCTCATTTCAAGAATGGTACCAAGGTTAAACCTTAGAATCTTTGAGGCATAAGTTCAATCAACAATGAGGCTTTAATCCATTATAATGGTATACTCATTTAAGAGTTCAACATGTCACTTGCAGGAATTAAAGCTAAGTGGAGAGAATAACAATCATCCCTTCGAATCACCCAAACTAAATCCTATAGGCAAAAATAGTTATATTGAATATCTCAAATTCCATATTTATATATCTACTATAAATATTATTTATATATAATATAATATCTAGATAACCATTCACATAACTACACCTCACACACACCACCACACACACATATATATATATATATATAATATATATGATATATATATATCCATAGTATATATCATATAGATATATCATCATAATATTAACATATAATATATACATATATTCTATAAATTATATACATATATTACATTACATATATACATTATATATATTTATTATATATATATATATTTATATATAGATCTATATATATATATATATAGATATATAATAGATTATAATTCTTTATATATATATATAGTATATATATATATTAATATATAATTTTATTATATATATATATATATATATAGTGGTGATACATTTTCTAGGCTTTGGTAATAACCATGTGAAATAAAATACAGAATCTCTGAAAATACCACTAGGCCTAATAAATTCCATGCCATTCCTAGTGCCAATGGAAAGAAAAGTCCCATCACAATTTAACGAGGCTCAATATAAAGAAACATAGTCATCCCACATACTACAAATGTAATTGAAACAAGCCACTTTCACACCAGAAGGGGTTGCAAAGATTAAACATAAAACAACACAATTTACAAAATTATGTAACTTGACAAAAGAATGAGTTCAGCCAAAAATGCAAGGTTCCAAGGAATTTTAGGGATGGATTGTATTAAATGCTAGGTCTCGGTAGTTGTATTGATCATTTAAGCACATTATTTACTAAAACCAATAGGTGCTAGGGCAATTTAGGTATGGGTTGTATTAAATTCTAGCTCTAGGTGGTTGTATTGAGAAATTAAGCACATTGTTTTCTATATTGTCTATTTCCAAACTCGGCATGGATATTTCAAAGTACTGTGAAGTCCCTAGGTTGAAGTAATATCAACCTACCAAGTACTAACATTTCATCTGTGAGTTCCTGTGACATGCTTAGTGTATCTTTCACTGATAATTATAATTACTCTAATGTGATGTTACAACTAGCTTACTATAATAAAATGTTGCTAGGATGAGATTTCGTTCCAACATAAAGATTATAATTCCACTCCATTTAAAAGTTCACAATAATTTTTTTCCATCATAAGAGGTGTCAAGGTTTTTCTTTTGTGATTGACGATATTATAAAGTTGTTAGCAAACTGAATAAACAAATGAATAAATGTTTAATTCCTTATAAAAGTTTTTAGCCATTATGGAAAATTCTAACAGAGTCAATTTCTTTTTTGTTTTCTTGTATATTATGGAATTTTTGGGAAATATTATAGGATAGAAATCACATGTTCAAACCCCAGAGAAACATTCCATTCACTCAGAAATGAGAAAAGGAGAAATGACAAATACCTACCTCAGCTTCATTAGCTCGGTGGTGAAAAGGCCTTAGAATGGATTGAATATCTCCATCGATAGCCATGAATCCAAATATCCAATGCCTTGTCTCTACCCTTTACCTTGAAAATTCTTATCACTTGTTCTATGTTAGAACTGGCATGTCGAAAGGGATAAAAACAAGGATTGGCATATTGAGAATGATGAGGCTAGGTGCAACTATGGGTCAATTTTTGCCACAATAAATAACTTTCAAGGTCCCGCACTTGAGCTAAAATATTTGTGTGTTATGTGACACATCCATTGATCTTTGTGTGTGTTTCTAAAGTTAACTTTCTCCATAAGAAAAGATGAAAAATGAAGTTTCAGTGTTGGCATACCTTAGCATAGCTTTTTGTGATCACGGTGAGAGGAATAAGAGCATCATGAATTTTTTCACCAATCAGGACAAGCCAAATACGCAGGAAGCAGCTCAGAGGTAGTAGAAACAATGGTATTTCCTTCAAAGAAATATCCAAAGTGATCCAAGAACTCTTGACCAACATTTTAATTACTTGATTCACCGACATCCTCATCCTCCCTCTAAATCAAAATGAGATGGGCCTTGATAATGATAGATCCAATTCATCGACACAAATTTTTTAGTGTATGAAGATTTTAGCATTCAAAAGAAGATTGAGATTGAAGGCTATATCTCTATGTTACTAGAAACGAGAAATGGGAAAGGAAATGAGAAACGAGAACGGTATGAGAAATGGAGTTTGGAGATTTAGCATATAAGAAACTAGGAGAGAGAAAAAAAACAAGATCAAAGGTGAAACAATTAATCATAAAAATCCATTGTTACTATGTGTGAAATTGTAAATAAACATTCATAAATAGTGATTTTGTTTTAAAAAAGAAGTGATAATTTTGCAAATCAAAATATTTAACCAATCATTATTTCCAAAAAACTAGCAAAGATTTATGAGAATAAGAATTTGAAATATAAATGATTAAATGTATGCTTCAATTCTTTCTAAGACTGTCAACCTTCTTATGAGTTTTATCCTTAAGATTTGTAACAGAAGGAACATATCGAAGCAATTCACCGAGATTGGTTCAAATAACTTCCTTATGAGGGCTCACCTTTGGCCTCTGCAGTATTGATGTTGCATCTAAGTTCCCAAGTCCATATTATCCTTCATGCATAAGCCTTACTTGTACAGAAATATCATTATCATAATCCAAATGCATACACACAAACAACTTACATTAAATAGTTTAGATACCCCACACAAAAGGAAAAATTCTAGAGAAGAAATGGAAAAGGAACCATGGTAATCACAACCCTTAATATAATTAAAGGCAACTTTGACAATTGATATGAGTATTATTCACTTTAATACCTAGTGTAACCCATTGTAATTTTGTAAATCTCACCCATATCATATTTAATTAGACTTAAAACTAATTAACAAAAAAAAAACCAAAGTACCATTTAGGTATGTTACATGCAAGTTGATTTTCTTTCAACATCTAGGATTGCACCCATGTCCTTCTGATTCCCAAATATTCGGGGAATCAACTTTCCCAAGTCTGAGTCATACTCTCACTCTGGAGTCTTCCGCTTAGCGAAGTCTTTCCTAGGTCCAAGTCATACAAACTAAAAAAAGAGACAATGTAGGGGTTTTAAATTATGACTATCGAGACGAATTTAAGCACAAAAATAAATCTAACTAAATAAATTGTAAAGAACAAGGAAAAATGTTCGACAAGATGAAAGGACATGACCATATTGTAGGGTATATTGAAAGGACAAAACTCTTCTATATGTTGAAGCTTCCCAATATGTAGAGCCCAAAACACATAGAAAAGGATCTCACAAAACAGTTAAAGAAAGTTCCACTCTTTTGTGGGTGATTGAGGGAACCAAAACTTAGAAATTGAATCCAACATTTTGCTAAGAATTGTATCCACAAAATGCAGCACAACAACACACTTTTTTTCTCTAACTGGGACTCAAAGTGCAACAGAATGGTAATAATTTTTTCTGGATGTGAGAGCCATGAATTTACAACAGAAGATGTGATGAATTCATTGTGTATTTGGCCATCAAAACACTGACCGAGCCAACTAAAATGAAGCCTTAAAAAAACATGTTTTTCAGCCAAATCAAAACACGAATTGGTATAGAATAAATAATTAAAACCAACACAAAAATGACAACACGACCTCGTGGAACAAGGATCTAGATAGATCCATATTGTGTAGGCTCCAATAGAATTCGTACAGGTGCCAAAGAGATTGGAAATGGAAGAGCCAAAGAGCACGATACTGTTGTAACCGTAAGGATGGAATTTGATCAATGAATTCCACGTGGATTTGATGATTATGTGGATGGTATGACTATGGAGAAATAGAGAAACTAGAGACAAAGAAGCATAAGAGAAAATCATAAAAGAACGAGACATTAAATTCCATTTGATTTCCTAAGAAACGATGGTGCTAAATCTAATCAGCTAGGGACGTGGAGCTAACTGAAGCTTGACTCTGATCTTCTCATTGGCTACCTCTACTGAAAGATAAATATTCTCTCGATAAATCTACTCTCCTCTGCAGCGTAATTCCACCTCAAACCCTGCCTTACTTGCAGTCACAACAACCAATTTACGTACATAACTAATTTAGAGCGGTTTTCCTAAAGAACATTGACCTGGTCCCATTTCTGGTAACATAGCTATCTCTAGCAATACAATATCCAATAGGGTTTTCAACCATTCTGCACCCCACCATGCTTCACTATTTACAGTCAGTGTTATAAAGAATAATTATTTCAAAAAGATCCTGGGACAGAGTCTTTCCTTCTAGAAGGCAACCCTCTATTTTGAGTCAGTAGCAGCAAACCACTACACTAAGGCGGTGAGACACACCAGGGATTAGCACAATCAAGGCTTTAAAGTTAAAAATTATATTTCTCACATTCCCGATAAAAATGAATTAAAGGAGGACATGAAAACCATGAGAATAAATTCCCACAATTTAAAATTCATCCTCCTTGTTTTGGCTAGAAACATGGAAATGTGGAAATAAGAAAATTGCAGGAAATACCTTGGGGGAGAAATCATAAACATTCAAACAACGCATTCCAATGATTTTTCAGAGGCATTTCACTTGAGCTGCAACATAGGCAATATTCATGTGAATCTTCACCATTTTTCTCCAAATTTAGCTCAGTCACAACAAATTCAAATTGATTTCTTCATGAATCTTAAACCCTTCTTACCCTAGTTGCAGTAGAGGCTAGAATATCCCTCAGGTAGCATCGGGTATTTTCAGCCCAGAATGATCTTAGTATGAATTAACCATTTGTCAGGTTCTTCAGTTCCGACATTGTTGTTTTTTTAAGAGGAAGGTTTTATAGTTTTATTTGATAGTACAGGGAATTTTATAGTTTAGAAGTTTTTAGCCTCATTCCAGGTTTATTTCACTTTATTATCACTTTAGATACTCTACCAAACCAGACCCTTTAGATACTCTACCCCTAGAAATTCACTCATTTTTGGCACATGAAAAACAAAGTACAACTTGGCATCAACCACCAGCATTATTATGTTATTCTCCACAAGTAAATAATTAAACCTGTGTGTTCTCAATAACGTGAGAATAATATATTTTGAATTAGTGAGAAGAATATTTTCTTGTGCATAAAGCTCAAGAATGTTATGTTGTGCATTCTCTCCAAGTCCAAATTGAAAATCCACAACCTGCGCATTGGTAAAGTTAGAACTACTCATGGTACAAGACAAACATTCTTAACATAATGAAAACAACATAACGATACTTGATTGCACTTGTGTGAATAAATTTTACTGCAATATTGCAAGGAAAAATCTCAAAAGCATACACGATCCATCCCAAGCTGCCACACATCTTCAAGCCTACGGTACAAATATGCTTATGTAGTTTCAAAGTAAAACTTGAAGGTGTTGTACTTTTGTCCCTGCACTCATATTCGACATAAAAGACTTCAGAAAAATGTGTGGTTAAGAAAATACTTACATGCATAAAATGTAAAGGTATAGAAAAGAGTACCCTCCAAAGAGGAAAAATATGGAAGTAGAATCATACACCGCTTTCAACCAGCGAAACAAAAACACAAAAACAATGTAATGCATATGTTATATAAAGATTCAAAATATTATGAATGTTAATATCCACATTAACCATTATCAATCAAATATGTGTGTGAATAACCATTATTAATCAAAGATGTGTGTAAAAAGTGGTGCCACAACAATAGACTTGAGGTGTTGGCAAATAGAGAAATTGCAATCCCCCAAGATGAATTTTCCCTCTATCTCTTCCACATATAGTACTTCCGATAACAATCACTAATTTTGATGAAATGGTTCCATTTATATTTTTTAAATATTTACGGTGGACGAGGCCCAAAGAATTCAGTAAATGCTAGAAATATTTGTGAACTTTTTTAAAAGGTGCGTATTTGATCCGAGTTGACTCAACTCCCAGATTTAACCAAGATCTTTTACTTCAGTGATGTTGTTAGAATTGCATTTTATAAGAACATAAATGGACACATATGCATGTTGTAAAGAAGAGGGAACACAACAAGAATCAACAATATAAAACACAAGATGTTGATAATGAAGTTCGTCCAGTGTGGACTATATCTCTAGGTCCGATGTCAAGATGGTGTAGGCTGCTACATTAAGTGATGGAAAGAGTGATGATGTACATGAATGCGTTTTCTCTATCATGCAAAGAATATTCTCTCATGCAGGAGTGGCTCCACGAGATGTTCCGTTGCAGGAACTCTCATCCACAAAAGGACTCCTATCAACGTGACATAATTTCACATATGATAATAATGAGCATCCCGCCAACATGGCATCAAAGCGATCTCAATTCAAACATACATGGCGACACATGAGTATCCCATCAACATGGAGACAAAGGGATCTCAATCAAAACATGACAATAAGTATATCTCACATCAAGAACAAAACAAGATCCCAAATCAAACATCAAACCAGGATCTATACATCACAATGAATCTCAAGCAAAGAGACAAAGAAGTACATGATCACACTGCATATACCTCACATCAAGGAGTTATCTAAAGAAGATGATGATAAATTGTTGGATCTGGCTATACCATCAAGCTCGTGTCGTCGAATATCATGGAAATGACTGCTTGCACATTGAATACTGACACCTGCACCCCACTTTGAAAAGTGGCCAAAAAATGGAATGATCAAATGGAAAATCTGACTACACCATTAGATTCACGGTGTTGAATAGTATACAATCGACTATCAAATTTTTGAATTCTAACATAGCGAAAATCTGGGGCTACATGAATATTTTAGGTTCCCCCTAAATTTCTCAAAGATTCCTTCTTCTGGGTGGAATGGAGATCCGCAACTCAAATCATAAAATTGATCTCATCATTGAGATCCTTGCGAAATTCTAAGAAGAATGAGTATAAAGTTGGTTGCATTCTGGATGTGGGAAATTTCAGTGTTCGAGGAATCTGAAAAATTCCATCAAGATTCTTGAAGATTCTCCTTAACTGGCAATCTAAAAATATGTTGCTCAAAAGGCGAATCCAACCTCGCCATTGCGTTTCCTGCGAAAATATGAGAGAAATGACTGTAAACTTGATTACATTTTGACAAAATGAGTTTTTACCTCCCAAAGAATCTTTAAGATTCTCTGCAAAAATTTTGTCTCGAAAAGCATGGCATCATGGTTCTGCCTCTGTGCACTGTGTCTTGGTTCCACTCCTCATAACTCCATTCTCGGTCTTCGTTCCGTTCTTCATTTCCCATTCCACCTTCGTCTCCCTGTGCAAATGAAAGTCAGGTTTATATACTTTTTGGTGGGCAGAACTCCCAATGGACCACCATTGGCTTGTTAGTAAGTTAGCAAAATTGAGAGCGCGAAGGTTGGGGATCAAATCCCGACCCCTCCAAAAATATATGCTTTGTTTTGTTGGGCACATTGTACAATTGTTGATTTAAATAGAAGCCGTTACGTTGGTTGCGAAATGGTGTTTTGAGCACGGTTTAAGTGCCACTGTGGCAGTGACAAACAAATTTCATGGCAACATTTTTACCGTTGGAAAGATTTTATAATTAACGTTTGGTTTGTGAATTTTTGGTGGGTGTGGTATTATAAGGTTATAACCATATTTTAAATCCCCACCAATATTCGTTGGATTTTACCTTAAACGAATATTTTACCATAATTTATATATGGTTGTTTTTTTTTTCCCTTATATAACCATTTTTTTAATTTTATATGGTTTTTGTTATATGGTTATAATAATAACCATATCCTTATGTTGTATTTTTAATGATTTTTGTTTTATTTGGTATTTAAAAAATATTTTTTTTGTGTTTTTGCAGGAGTAAGGAGCTAATGAAAGAACGCTAAGTGTAAATGCTTGATGGATAGTCATGTGAGTCTCACTTGCTCACTGGGATGCCATGTGGCCCACTGCAGGCCCCACTTTTTCCTTATCTTATCAAACTTTGAATAGCTATATCTCCTTCATACGAACTCAGATTTGAGTGTTGTTTGCACCATTGGAATCAGGGCGACGAGCACCTTGATCTGGTCCTAGTTTTGTCACAATTTGACCACTTTGAATTTGACCATTTTCTAAATCCTCTGGAGCTTTTGCATGTGTCTAAATTCACCTAGACCAATCCTCCCCACTAAGGAGCTTTTGGTCCTCCAAAAGCATGAAAATAGTCTGCCACTTCTTTGTACCTTGTCTACACTTGCAAGTGTCTCATAAGTCAACCTTCCTTCTCCTTCACCTTTGTTCGTCAGAGCCATAAGCGAAGAGCCGACACTTGCAACCTCTGCAAACCTGTAGTACAATAATCAAATTTCATGCTTGACTTAGAAGACCAACTAATGGCTCAAGCATCCCATACTTGCCACGAGTTTATAACACATACTTGGTGGTCAAGCTTATATCAAAATAGAAATAATACCCTAGCTATCAAAACAAGGCCAAAATATCATTGTTGCTTCAACAAGTGATGAAAAACACATCATCACTGCAACATGTGATTTACAAAAATAAGGCCAAACAATATTGTTGCTTTGACAAGTGATGAATAACACAACATCACTTTCACAGTTTAACATGCAACACAAAATAAGTCCAGACATCATTATTTCTCAACAGGTGATAGAAAAAACATCATCATTTTTATATTTTAAAATGCAACAAATGATTTACAAAAGCACAACCATGACAAGCTAACATATCTAGAAACCATTTTTCACTTATTGATGTGAATGGATCATCCGCTTGTGGTGTTTTTTCTTGTCAAATGGTTGTTTCACTTGGTTCATGCACCGACGCTTTTTCTTTTAGGCACTGCTCTGGATGGAGCCTCCAACACGTGGCTCTTTGATCACCACTTTTGTTGCAATGATTGTAATAGGTCTTCTTCCTCCAGATCTGTTTTACATTCTTCTTTGCCTATTGTTGAGAGGGTTTTTCATGTCTCATCCTTTTTCATGTTGCCATTCTCTTCCAACACTCGGCAAATGTATAGTTATGTAATCCACAAAAGTACATATTTTTCGATTCCATGATTTACGTTCATCTTTAACAACATGATTATAATCGAAATAAACATTCAAATATCGAGACTTGTTATAACTTTCCTTGTTGTCTTTGGTGTAATGATGGCGATGAGAGCTTGCCTCAACTCTTTCCCTGCAATGAGCACTGCCATGGGATGATGGTGAGGTGCTCCTATCATTCTCTTTCCTCGACTATTTCAACAATGTCTCGAAACCATCTAACACCTTCGAGCATTCTCCTTTGGTGTATCCCAAGCCTGAAAATCGAGGTTTCTGCTCAACCTCTAATGGTTGAGTTATTTCTTGGCTATTAACACCAAGTCCTACTTCCTCCTTGTACCTCATCCTAGTAAGGAGCCTCATGTTTGTCCCTATAGTTTCTATCTCCATATTTCCAACAAAAATTATACTATGTGAAGATGAGTTTGAAGGGAAATCAACATCTTTTACCTCCACTGTCAAGTTGGAAATAACTAATGAGGGATTTTCATCATCTGTTGTTGGTGGTTCGCTAGCTGTCTCGGCATATTCCCCAACTTCCTTCCCGACATACCCAAGTCCTACCTAATGGGGTAATTCCTCTACTTTGATGGGGTTGACAATGCCTTGGCCATTAATGCCCAAGCCTTTCCCTTCATACCCCATTTTCTTCAACAGTTTGGAGCCAATTCCCATGGTATGATTTTAAAAAATAGCGGAATCATTGTGAGGAAACATACATGAAGATGCATAACTACTTTTTACCTCACATGGGTCACATTGCAGCTTTTCCAATGCCTCATCCTTATCTTGCAATGGTTGTAGCAAAATATGTTTTTTCTCTTTTTCTTCTTGTAGAAGCATCTTCAATTTAACGTTATCTTCTTGAAGACTCTGGTTATTGTGCTTCAGTTCTTCCAGGACCTCTTTCGTGGCTCACAACTGAAGCTGCACTCGTTGCTTTTCATATGTCTCTTTTTGTAGAGATTCATACATTATTTCCACCTTTTGGGACACTCTGAGCATGGTCTCGTACATCGTTTTTTCATCCTCCATCGCTGCACGTTCCATTGTTCACGCTCGCAATTCATATACACACAAAGACCACTCCGATACCAAACTTGATCTGAGTTGACTCAACTCCCAAATTTAACCAAGATCTTTTACTTCCATGATGTTGTTAGAATCGCATTTTATAAGAGAATAAATGAACACATATGCATGTTTTAAATAAGAGGGAACATTGCAAGAATCAACAACATAAAACACAAGAGGTTGATAACAGAGTTTGTCTAGCGTGGACTACATCTCTGGGCCCGATGTCAAGATGGTGTAGGCCGCTGCATAGGTCACGCAGGAGTGGCTCCACGAGATTTTCTACTGTAGGAACACTCATCCACAAAAGGACTCCTATCAGCATGACATAATTGCATGTATGATAATAATGAGCATCCCGCCAACATGGCATCAAAGGGATCTTAGTTCAAACATACATGGCAACACATGAGTATCCCATCAACATGGAGACAAAGGGATCTCAATCAAAACATGACAATAAGTACATCTCACATCAAGAACAAAACAAGATCCCACATCAAACATCAAACCAGGATCTATACATCACAATGGATCTCGAGCAAAGAGACAAAGAAGCATTAAGGAGTTATCTAAAGAAGAGGATGATAAACTGTTGGATCTGGTTGCACCATCAATCTCGTGGTGTTGAATATCATGGAAATGACTTCTCACACATTGAATGTTGACACCTACACTCCACTTTGAAAAGTGGCCGAAAAATGGAATGATCAAATGGAAAATCTTATTACACCATCATATTCACAACATCAAATAGTGTAAAATCGACTATCAAATTTTTGAATTCTAACAAAGTGAAAATCTAGGGCTATAGGATTCTTTTAGATTCCCCCTAGATTCCTTAAAGATTCGTTATTTTTGGTGGAATGGAGATCTGCAACTAAATTAGAAAATTGATCTCACCATTGCGATCTTTGCGAAATTTTGAGAAGATGAGTATAAAGTTGGTTGTATTCTGGATCTAGGAAATTTCAGCCTCCAAGGAATCTGAAAGATTCCCTCGAGATTCTTAAAGATTCTCCTCTGCTGGGAATTTGAAAATCTGCTGCTCAAAAGGCGAATCCAACCTCACCATTGTGTTCCCTAAAAAAATCTGAAAAAAAAAAATGACTATAAACTTGATTACATTCTGACAAAATGAGTTTTTACCTCCCAAGGAATCTTTAAGATTCTCTGCAAAAATTCTATCTCGAAAAGCATACCATCATGGTTCTGCTTTTGTAAACTGTGTCATGGTTCCACTATTCAGAACTTCGTTCTTGGTCTTCGTTCCATTCTCCTTTTCCTGTTCCACCTTCGTCTCCCCATGCAAATGAAAATCAAGTTTATATACTTCTTTGTGGGTGAACTCCCAACGGCCTAGTGTTGGTTGGTTGGTAAGTTAGCTCATAATTAAGAGCACGGAGGTCGGGGATCAAATCCTCACCCCTCCAAAAATATATGCATTGTTTTGTTGGGCACATTGTATAACTGTTAATTTAAATAGAGGTGGTTACGTTGGTTGCGTAATGGTGTTGTGAGCACGGTTTAAGTGTAACTATGGTGGTTACAAACAAATTTCATGGTGACATTTTACCGTTGGATATATTTTATACTTAGCATTTGGTTTGTGAATTTTTGGTGTAACTGTGGCAGTTACAAACAAATTTCGTGACGACATTTTACCATTGGAAATATTTTATAATTTGCGTTTGGTTTGTGAATTTTTGGTGGGTGTGGTGTTATAAGGTAATAACCACATTTTTAAATATCCACCAATATTTGTTGGATTTTACCTCAAACGAATATTTTACCATAATTTATATATGGTTGGTTTTTTTTTCTTATATAACCATTTTTTTTTATATATGGTTTTTGTTATATGGTTATAATAATAATCATATTCTAATATGTATTGTATTTTTAATGTTTTTTGTTTTATTTGGTATTTAAAAAAAATTTCTTTTGTCTTTTTGCAAGAATAAGGAGCTAACGAAAGAATGCAAGCGTCAATGCTTGATGGGTTGCTATGTGGGTCACACTTGCTCACTGGGATGCTATGTGACACATTATGGGTCCACTTTTTCCCTGTCTTATCAAATTTTAAATAGCTCTATATCCCTCATACGAACTCAGATTTGAGTGTCGTTCATGCTCACTGGGATGCTATGTGACACATTATGGGTCCACTTTTTCCCTGTCTTATCAAATTTTAAATAGCTCTATATCCCTCATACGAACTCAGATTTGAGTGTCGTTCATGCTGCTAGAATCAGGGAAATGAGCACTTCGATCTGGTCCTAGTTTTGTCACAATTTGACCGTTTTGAATTTTGACATTTTTCTGAGTCCTCTGGGACTTCTGATGTGTATGGAGCCACCTGGATCAGTATCAACAAGTATGCAGGCTGGGGTTTCACCTCACCATGTCTGTTATTTATCATTTCTACTATCACCTTTTATTTATATAAGAGAAATTCTTTAATAGATATTTTTAGTATTTTAATTAAAACTCTATAAATAATCTTTTCATATGAAAATTTTTACTTGTAAATATACTTATTAGAGAACCAATCATAACAAGAGTTATTTAAGATCTCTTAGATTAGTGAACATTGAACGGTCGTCTCTAGTGGATTCACGTGCATATTTCTTTGTGATATATTATTATTATTAGCATACAATTATTTGTTTTTATGAAATTCATTCACATTTTGATAGTTGGAACTAATCCATTGCATGGAAGAATTAGCAACGTGATGGGAAGAAGTGCATTCATCTTTTTCCAAGGAAAAATTCACAATTTTCATTAATATATAAGAAATTACATGTTGTATAATGTTGCATGTATGAGATGCATTCACTGGGGAGTAGTTCAGCTAATGTAGTAAAAAATTTTACAAAATTAACATCCTTAGTTGTTACTGAAAATAAACATCATAGTAGTCCAAGTAGTCCACCATAATAAACAAGGAAAACTCAGTCTCAGTCCCAAAGGTAAAAACAACAAGTAATAACATAAATCTATAAGCATAGAGATGAAGATCCAAAAACTGACTGTCCAAAGAGATGATTCAGTGATGAGCTTGTTCATCTCCATGATGAGTTTCCCTCCCTAAATTCCTAAATTTGACATTTTCCTTTGTTCAGTTGCACGACCACTTTGGAAAGATGATCAATGATATCATTACTTTCCCTGTATATGTGCGAGCATGCAAAAGAATCAAATTGAGACTTTAGAGTAATGATATCAGCCAGAATGTATCTAAGTGTGTGCAAGTGACAGTCATATGCATCGTTTACCCAGTTTATAATAAGCTGCGAGTCCCCAAATATATGAATCTTTTGACAATTTAGTTCTCTTGCAAAAAGGAGGAGGTGTTTTAGACTTTTGAGTTCTGCATAGTTGTTGGTACCCCTGCCCAAGCCAACTTGTATTCTGTAGGACACAAGGTTGCTGATGTGCAAAACAACGCGGCCCCCCCCCCCCCCCCAAGCACTCCGACATGTGCCGAGCCATCAAAATATCCTCAGGGGTAACTGGTATCGATTTATTCCGGGATGATGACCCTGGGAGGTTTTTTTATCTGGGTCATTGGAGATCAAATTATAAATGGTCGGCAACTTTGAACAGGAGGAGTCTCAATTTATCGCGGAGTTCATAAAGATAATTTTGTTCCTGTTGGTCCATATACCCCAACATATAATCAGCGGCAAGTTCCTGGATTTGTGAGATTATGCTCCTATCCACCATCTGTGCCAAGCATCCCCAACATTGTAACCAGACCAGGTTGTTAGAAAATTCAGAGAAGTAGTGATCCTTGACCATAAGAGTATCATCACAGGGCAGGTGAGAAATAAGTGGTTTGTCTCTTCCTCATGCTTTTTGCATAAAAAACATCTAGAAGGTCCATGGAACACCCTGTGCATAAGATTTTTCTTACTTGGGACCTTCTCCATAAGTATGCACCACATAAACAATCTGGATTTTGGGGGATCTTTTAATTCCCAGAGATGGCACCACCAACAACTAATATCGCCATTTTCTCGGGCATAGTAGTTGCATAACCAAATTTTGGGGTTTAACTTCCATGGGGATCAGAGGCCCAAATAAGAACATCTTGTTTGTCATTGATCCTCACATTGTCTTCCTCAAGGGCTCCAATGAAGCGTTGCCAGTCCTCATTCCATCTATCCGGGATATTTAGCACCCTGTGATCCATCCAGCGCTGTGGTTGTCACTGGTCATGTTCAACAATTGCAATCTGCGCAATATGGGTGATACCAACTCTGGAGAGATGAGTACAAATATTCCTTGGAAGTATGTGAGCATTCTCACAACCACCCCAAACATTCGTACCAATTCGCACTTGATTCCCATTCCCTATTTTCCATGCCAATCCATTCTTAATGAGATAGAGGGAATGTGAAATTATTTTCCAAATCATAGAAGCACGAGTCGAAAAGTTGGTGGGGATGCGGATCCAATCCATGACTGTTAGTAGATGGATGTATTTGTAGTAAATGACCTCCTACCAAAGGCTTCTAGAATTAACAATGTGCCAACCCATTTTGGCCGCAAGTGCCATTGCAAATAGCTGAAGGTTTTTTATACCCCAAGCCTCAATTTTTTGGGTTTTCCAATTCGGTCCTAGCTTACCCACGCAAAGGGTCACCCTGTTTTATGGCTCCTCCAGAGAAAACGAATGAAAATTTGTTGAATTATTTTTAAAATTCCTTTGGGAATCCAAACTAGAGACATCCAATAAACCAGGATCACTTCAAGGACCGATTTTAGTAGGGTGAGCCGACCCGCTCTAGAAAGTCATCATTGCTGCCAGATATTGATTCTGCTTTCAATTTTTGCAATGAGCCAAGCCCAGTCCTCTATATGGTAGCCACTCCATTTCAATCTGAAGCCCAAATATTTTAATCCAACATCCAATTCTTACCTCGTATAGGAAAATTTTTGGACTGCGAATCTTGACTCATGCTGCTGGCAAGTCACAATAATAATTGTGGACTTTCGAAATTTGGTTCCATTCCTGCAGCTTTGCAAAAGAGAGATAATATGTTCTTCAAAGCATTTGATTCATGAAAGGATCCATTTAAAAAAATCAGTACATCATCAACAAATAAAAGGTGGGTAAGGGTGGTCAAATCCAAGATCTGGACACCCCACATCACACCCTCCTCTCAGCCTTTTTTAATTAGCCTGCTAAAACCTTCCATAATGAGAAGGAAAGGTAGTGGGGAGAGAGGGAAACCTTTTCTAAGCCCATGCTCTGCATGAAAAAATCCAAAGGCAGTGCCATTGATAAGGATACTGTAAGAGACTGATGAGAGAAAACACATAATCCAAGAGATAAAGGCATGGGGAAAGCCGATATGAGTAAGAGTGAGTTGAAGGTAAGACAAACAGGCATGATCAAAAGCTTTGGAGAGATCAATCTTAAGAATAATAGAATTCTTATGCAGTTTTTTGATTGAATGGAGGGCTTCCTAAGATGTCCCAATGGCTTCATGGATTTGGCATTGACTGAGAAAGTAAATTGTTCCTTTGATATCATCCGAGAGAGGATAGGTTTGATATGAAGAGCAATGGTTTTAGAGATGATTTTGTAAATGTTGTTACAGAGGAAGATGGGATGGTAGTCATCGAAGGATGAGGGATTGTCAGATTTGGGGATGAGATCCAAGAAAGTCACATTAAAACCATCATACATTCTGCCTGATCTTGTGCAATCCTCAATAGTCTAAAGTAGATCATCTCCAATAAGCTCAAAGAACGAGCTGTAGAATCCAGTCAGCCACCCACCCGGGCCCAGAATTTTATCCATTTTAAAGCATTTCAACACCGCTTCCAGTTCACCTCTAGTGACCGGGGAATTTAAAGTCTCCAACTCGTCGGGATCCACAAATATAGGCAAAGCTTCAGTAGTTCAGATGATGTTCGGCAGAGTAATACCTGTAGGGGCTTTGTAAATATTAGAGAAATGTCTAACCCCCATATTAGCCAGTTGCACAAAGGAGTTTTCTTTTCTGACATCATGGTCTTGTAGCTCCCAGATTGTATTATTTGACTTCCTTCCCCGAGCATATTGTTGGAAAATTTTTGAATTTTCATCCACTTCTTGTAGCCAAAGAGCTCTGCTCTTTAACCTCTAGTGCTCTTCTTTTAGATGAAGTAGTCTAATTCTTTTCATTTCTAGAAAAGTTAACTAAGCCCTTGAATCAACTAAGGCCAAGCTATTGAGATCCAAGACATCAAATTCTTTGAGAGACAACTCAACCCCAAGTAGTTCTGCCTCATCTTTCCTATGTTTCCCCTTTTCCTAAATGATAGTTTTGGATTTTAAGTATGCCAAGTTTTTCGAAAAGACCACCGTAGGGGAGGTGGGATCACTGGCCTACAGTGAGTCCAAGAGTTTGCAACTAATTTCTATAAACTCACATCAAAAGCCATGATGAGTTGAATATGAACGGAGCCGAAGGTTTGAATTTATTATCCCTAATATCCAAAAATATGGGGAAGTGATCCGATATCCCGCCTAAGCCCACACATTGGCGAAACAAGTTCAAACTGGCCAGGAGTGGGGCCTTGATTAAAAAATAATCCAGCCTTCTAGCCAGTGCCTCTACCCCCATTCTTTGATTCCTCCAAGTCGGCATGATCTTGGTGGAGTCAATGTTCAGGAAATCGTGGGAATCCAACAAGTTTTCAAAGAATGCTGAGAGGTGGTCACATTGGCCCCGAGATCCCCAAGATTCGGCCAGGCCAAGGGAGAAATTTAGGTCTCCCCCTATAATTAAGTTCCCAAATTGCATGAAATCTACTTCCATAAGTCAATTCCAAATAATTCCCTGTCTTGACATAGTCCATAAATGTTAATGAGCCTGAGAAGCCTATTAAGCTCCACCAAGGATATGTCAGCTCCTAGAAAGACCTTCCTCCCCAGACATTCAGTATTTTAATGGAACGTTTATTAAAGCCCAAGTTACAACCACCCGAGCATCCCCTGACGTTTAGAAAGTGGAAATCCCAATCTGGGAGAAAACTTAATAACAACAAATTAATCAAACTTCCTTCACCCAAAGTTTCTTGCAAGAAAATAACATCCAATCTTTCCGAAAGACAAAGTCTCTTGAGGGCCAATTTTTTGTCCGATTTGGCTAAACCCTTGCAGTTGAAGGAGAGAAAAATCATAGGGGAACATTGGGTGGGTTTCCCTTTGCTCTAAGAACCCAATCAATTGGGGATTGAACCCCTAAAGCCACTTTAGCACCTTCCCTCTTGATGGCTTTTGAAATTTCTGATTTTTGACCACATGTGGGTTTGTGGGGGACAGGAGGTGGAGGATCGATTTCCAAGCCAAAAGCCATCATATGGGCCGCTGGTGGTGAGTGGAGGAAATAATTATGAGACCCATTGGATGATGGGCTTTCCTCCTGAATTGAGACCCATCGCTCAGAGGAGGTATAAGGTATGGAGGAAGGGAGAGAGGGAGGGGCCGAAGGAATGGGACAAATCAGGGAGCACGACTTGTTAACCTAAGGAAACGACCCAGATAAACACATAGAAGTAGTAAAAAAAACAAAACCCAAACAATCATATGATAATTGAGTGGAGAGGGAAGTAGAAGTACCCACAAAGGTCGAATCCCTTGCCCGAGTGCTGGCTGAAGGAGCCTCTGAGACCATGGAGTTTGTTTGAGAGAAAGACATTTGTGACTCCTACTAGATAGGCTCTGAAACTTCATGAGTGTCCGCCCGATGAGGGAAATCTGACTCCAGAGTTTGAGTGTAGGTCGAGACCAGTGTTTTTGGAGGATTATGTTGCAGCTCGTTCAGTCTAGGACAATCTTTATATAAGTGTCCCACCTCATGGCATTTTTGGCAGTGAAAAGGGATGCCTTCGTAGTCCAAGATTTTTCTATGAGTAATGTCGCCTATCTGGATAAAATAGCTCTCCACCAGGCCCTCTTTGGTATCGAGATGCACTAGAATGCCAGCTAAGGCCAAACAACCTATGTCCTGGTATGCCCCGTCATGATCTAAGTAAACCCCTAAAGCATCTCCAATCACCTTGAATATCTCATCATCCTAGAACTATAACGGGAGACTTGGCAGATAGACCCAAATCAGTCTAGCACCAAGGTTTTCCTTATCAGGGTCGAACAACGATGACCATCATTTCAACAGCACAAGGGTCATCTTGATGTGCCATTACCGAGTCAGAACCCAATCAACCTAATCTGGATGAGAAAAGATCAAGGCAAACCAACCACGAGATAGGGAGAGAATTCCTGGGAGCTTCACCAGTAGGTTTCCCCAAATCTCAGTGGTCCACTTCCGCAGTCTCATAGGCGTGTATTTCCTGCCCCTTACCCTGCCCACAAGCACAATACTCCCCGTTAGGGCTGCTTAGGCCATTTTAATTCCCTTCCCAAAAACCGGACGACGGTCCCTTTCTCTGATTTTTGAGTTCTTGGATTTCTTTGCTCGCCTCGTTTGTGGTTGGGCAGCCTATTCGCCCTCCACTTGGCCATTGTGGTCAATAGGATAGGGATCATCAACTAGGCTTCTCGATGTTCAATAATTTGAAGTCTTCAATATGAAAACCTTTGACTTCACACATACCTGAAGGACGCTTTTGCAGTAGTAGTTGTTGCAAAGTTTTCAAGGGCAAGGTAGCATTCACCCTATTGAAATTGATCTCCCAACACCTTTTCCAGTCTCAGATAATTAGTTCCCATGACCATATACTCTCGCTCTAATTGTTGGGGTTCTATGACGACTTCAAATATGGGACCATTAAGCTCACAAATTACAAGATGATCAGGAAAAAATAAATGGGTAGGGTGTAATATAAATCAATTGAATTCAAGATTAAAATAATATTGATTTATAAAGTGTTATATGTATTGAGTTTTTTAATTTAAGGTCATTTGATAATTGATATGATAAAATGGCGTATATTTGAAAATATGTGAATTTTTGTTGGATATGTGGCAAATATTCAATTATCATCAAATATTCGATGAACATAATTAATGCAGTATATCTGACTAGTGTATTATTGGATATCCACCGATAATTGTGTTTATCGGATATTTGATAAAAGTTGGGGCTTTAAAAAAATGCAAGCAAATCCATCAGTAAGACCAAACTGTCGGAGTATAGTAGTGTCAAATTTTTCGCCCTTATGTACTAGTGAATTTTGCCAAAGCCAACATAAACTTCAACTCTAAGAGAGGCCCCAAACTTACGTCACTATCTGAATACCCCAAGAATTCCTTATATATATTCTTGAAACGTTTTAGTCAATGCCACAAATTGCACCCACATTAAAATTGTGAAAGGCCACATAGAGAGTAGGCTCCTCATTATAGAGATAAGGCTAGAGAGAAAGAAGGGAAGTCTTCCTAGGATAGTGGTTAAAATAGTTTGATTTTTAATACCATATGCCTTATGTAACAATTTGAGTCGAAGTAAAATAAGGGTATCAATTCATACTAAAATGAATAATATAGACGATTAATTCATATTATTGTAGTCGTATTTTTGTTCCTATACTAGATTAGTCATTCACGTTAGTCATTTTTAGTTGTATTAATTATTAGTTAGTAGTATATTTCAACCTGGGACTAAATTAGTCATTTATCTTAGTCGTTTTTATTTGAGTCACTTAATATTTCTCATTTTTGGTAGTATGTCACTTGGAAAAGCGGCGGTGGCTAACTTTTATAGTCACTTAGTCACTAATTTCTCATTTTCTACTAGTGATATGATGAGGATGTATGTCATGCATCAACAAAGGAAGTGGGAGGGGTATCTTCCATTGGTAGAGTTTGCATATAATAATGGGTATCAGGAGTCCTTGAGGATGAGTCTATTTGAGGCTCTTTATGGGCATATTTGTAATACTCCTATTAGCTGGAGTGATCCATTGAATAGGGTACTAATTGGACTATATATGTTGGATGAGATGGAGCAAGAGATGTAGTTTATTAAAAGGAATTTGAACGTAGGACATGAAAGGCAGAAGAGTTATGAGAACAACATAGAGCATTCAAGGAGTTTCAGGTTGGGGATCATGTGTACTTGTGCATCAAGCCCATGAAGATCTCCTTGTGAATTGGATCATGTGCTAAGATGGAACCTCGGTATTGTGGGCCTTTTGAGATCCTTGAGAGGATACTAGTGGCCTACAGACTTGCATTTATGCCAATAGTGAAAGTCCATGATGTTTTCCATGTTTCATTTCTTAATAGATATTTGTGTGTGTGTGTGTGTGTTGTAAATATTGCACCAAGTAGTCTTATAAAGCTCTATGGGTAGCATGTTTTGCTAGTTATAGGCGTCTTTGAACATTGAGGACAATGTTCCCCCAAGGGGGAAGGGTTTGAAACAACCCTTCATTAATTTTCTATGTAAATAAAGTAATACCAAGGTCATGCAACACGTATTCCAAGTTGAATGTTTGGAAAAACACTTTAGTGGGAATCATTTATGGATTAATTAATGGCTATGGAAATTGGCAAAGGATATGGTAAAGGAAAAGAAACATTAATTGGCATTTAAATATGAAAATAAAGAAAAATAGGAGAAAATGAAGGTGAAAAGACACAAATTTGCATGCAAGGGAAATTAGAGGGAAAATGGAGGAAAATGAAGAAAATAGAGACATCAATGAAAAAAAAAGGCTTTATAGAATCAGTTTCTAGCTTTCGAAAGTTTTTAGTTGAAGTCCCATTCATTTTCTCATTCTCTCATACTCCTGCACACTTAGAGCATTCTTGGAGCACTCTACCATTCACTTGTATTGAAGAAAAAAAAGGAAAGCAAGGAAGCATAAGGGAAAGGTTGGATCAATAGTTACAATGGAATTACTTTGCAAGTAACAAGTTGCATGTATTATTTCCTTGTTGGTTTTGGGCATGCATGGTGTATGCATGTGATTACTTGATTATATAATGTCATTGGCATGAATATTTCTCTGGATTGACAATAGTTTCAACCTTGCCTTGCCATTTCTTGGATAACCATGTTGTTGTGGGTTTCCTAGTGTGTGTTTTTTTGTTTGGTGCTTAGGTTCCTTATTATTGTGAGTTGGAACAAATGCTCTAGATCCCTAGAAAAACTTGGGTTGAGTTACTAGTTCATGGAGCCATAGGTTGGGACAAACACTTTGGAGCCCTTGGTGGATTGAGTTACTAATCCTTGAAGTTGCGGTTGGAACAAACACTATAGAGCCTTGGAAGCTTATGGGTTGAGTTACTAGTTCCTGGATCCTCGGACAACTTGGGTAGAGACCAATCTGGTTGATGTTAGTGATTTCTAGACTATAGAGGTGGAATCACCATGGTTGAGGGTTGAGGTGGTTTGGCCTCTTGGAATCCATGATTTATTTTTGTTTTGGTTATCCCATGAGATACCACATTCATGCTTGGAATATGGCATGGGGATGATTGGCTGAAAGAGAGATTTGGTTCAGCCCAATATATGGTAGAGTGCTACTTAGAAGTCCATAACTTGGTTGGAGTTTTCATATGTTAATAAGAGTTTCCTATTGTGATCTATGAACATTTGTACTAGTTATTATGGTGATATTATGGTTGATTTGCCATGGTTTCTATGTTGGTTATTTGTTAGGTATATGTTGGTTATATAATGTATGCTATCCATGGCTCTTTTCATTTTTTGATAAGTTATTGAATGGTTGATGAATGCATGGGATAACAAGTGTTTTTACAACTATCTAGAGAGGGCATAGGGCCTTCTTGGTGATTCTTAGACGAATATTATCAGTTTATGATCATATATGCATTCATCACCTGTAACTTACATGTTTTTCATATGTTTGAAAAAATGTCTATCATGTCCTAGGCAATCTATGTCAAGTTCTTTTTTGTGTGTTTTTTTTTTAGCATTATCATCATTATTATTATTATTATGGGAAATTACACGAAGTTCTAGGTAGTGGGCTAGAGGCTAGCCTGAAAAAGTGGAATAGATCTCGTGACTGCATGCACTGAACTAGAGATTTTAGGTCATAACCACATGGAAGCAAGCTAATGCGTGTAGTTATAGACTCATAGCTGCATGAAAGCAATGTCAATGGTGTGGTTAGAGAGCTAGACCAGAGAAAAAGGGTTCCAATTTAGGGATTGATCACCTGGGGTAGTTATCCAGCTCCTAAGTGATTTGTAGTCAGTGTGGGATGTTAGTTTGTGGTCAGATTGTAGGCCTGACTTACATTAATGGAACTTAGAGGTAGGGTAATATCATGGTGACACTCGTCTCATGTTTACCCTGGCGAGCTTATGAATTGGGTAAATGTGAGAGGGGTGGTTACAACCATAAACATAAGTCACAAATTCTTTTCCTTATGCATATATTTATATCTATTTATTTATCTCTAATATTGAGATCCATGTTTCTTTTAATCTTTCTTCATATTTTATTTACTTTTAGAATTCTTGGTAAGCCATTATAATAACATAAAATGGCCCCACTTTCCATTTCACTTTATTGTTCACCTTTATCCTAAGGAAAAATGATCTCTTTGTAGCCCATTTTTCAATCCCTATATTATTATGGACTAATGTAAACACTTAGCAAAGCTTGCTATGTCAAAGGAATAAGTTCAATTTCATTTTGTTCTTGAAGAACTTTGTATCAACTAACTGTCATCCACTTCAAAGTCATGCTCCTTTCTCATGTAAATGCCAAGATCTCTAGCCATGAAATCAAACTAGTAACTTAAATTTTCTATCAATACAACATGAAAATGCTTTGAATGAAATTTGATGTAGATTGTATAATTTGACTCTATTTGTTCCAATCATAATTGTGTTACATTCTAAAGGCTTACCTACCATATTTTCATTCCATATAATCCCATTTTAGTTTTCAATTTTTCCCAATACTACATATTAGAAAAGTTACCAAAAAAAAATATTAAATATTTGTTTTTCCTTGCAAAAACTATATTTCTTAGTAACACTACCTATCATACCATTCCAGTGATGTAATATTTCAATTATGTATGAGAAAGAAAAGGGAAAAAAATTTACACTTACCAAAAGGAGTAGCGAACAAATTTTTCAAATTATCAAAAGGGATTCAACTCTATAATAGTTTGTTGAATCTTTCCAGAAAGCTCATATCCCAAACCTCAAGACATCAATGAAGTTGGCTTGTCATAGCTCCAAGAAAACATGTATGTAGGGGCATGCATTTAACTGTGAAATGAACTAAACGATAATAAACTTAGTAGGCACCCGATTTTAATTAGTATTGGTGTTTAATTTTAAAAAACAATAGACCAATTCACTAGAATTTGATAATTAGGTTTATATGTAAATTATGGCATAGATTAATTTTATTATAAATTTGGATGATTCAGTTAAATTTACAAAATTTATTATCGGTATGGTTTTTTTATTATAAAATAAAATTTGTTCGCCGTAGGCATTTATGTATCACCCCTGGTGGATGGGGTGTTGTTGACTTTTTTATTTTTTTTATTGAACGGTCTGGATTCAATCTCTGCGAATATACTTTCATTTAAATAGCAGATCCATGGTTGTGGGGTGAGGGAGAGAAAAGTGTTGGAAAGGAAGAGGAGACAAAACACAAATTCACATGCAAAATACACGAGTTGCGGCGCTTTTATTGATCACACAAAACTTGATTCTTACAATGAACCCGGTGAAGGGTATTTAAACCTTTTCGACTAGCAAATATCTTGACGTGCAACCACACACTAAAAGTCATCTATCACTTAACTCGACTTGACTCAACACTCAACACTCAGTTAACTCTCTCTAATTTTAGTCAACTCCTCATGTGGGAGTAATTAGTTTATTTTAACACTCCCCCTTAATTATGACCGCTAAACTAAAATGTGACTCATGACAACTCAAACATGTATGTTGGTCTTTTACTCAACTAGGCTTACAACACTCAAGTTTCTTCTATGAAATTCAAACATGTCTTTTTCTAATGATTTAGTAAATATATAAGCCAATTGATCACTAGATTTACAATGCTTCAAATGAACTTCTCCATTGCTCACAAGTTCTTTAATAAAGTGATATCTAGTATCAATATTCTTGCTCTTATGATGAAACACACTATTCTTGGATAGTGTCATCACTGAGGTGTTGTCACAATATATTATTGTTGATCCTTGTTGTTTCTACTTGAGTCCATCAAATACTCTTCTTAACCAAACTGCTTGACATGATGATGATGTTGCTACTACATATTCTGCTTCTGCTAACAAAAGTGTCATAATGGGATACTTCTTAGATGCCCATGAAATCACACCAAAACCAAGATGGAACACAAAACCAGAAATGCTCTTCCTATCATCCAAACTTCCTACAAAATCACTATCTCTGTATCCAATCAAATCCTTATTTTTTGCACTTGCATACATTATGCCACAATCTCTAGTTCCTGCTATGTATCTCATAATTATTTTTTCTGCACTCTAATGTGTGCCTTTTGGAGTCTCCATAAACCTCGAAATCAAACTCACTCCTTGCATAATATTCAATCTTGTAGCTGTAAGATACATGAGGCTTCCAACCAATATTTTGAATAGAGTTGGATTGACATCTAATCCTTCATCATCCTTGCTTAACTTTGTACCTGTTGCACCTGGTGTAAGGACAAGTTTGCAATTTTCCATCCTGAATATTTTCATCAAATCTTTGGCATTGTTATTTTGACAAATAAAAATTCCTTTTTCAGATTTCCCAACTTCTATGCCGAGAAAATATTTCATGAGACCAAGATCTGTCATCTAAAATTCTTTCATCATGGCTGCTTTAAATTTGTCCAATTCAAAATTACCTGTAAAAATCATGTCATCAACATATAAGAAAACAATCAAAATATGTCCATGGTCATTTACCTTTGTGTACAAGGTAGGTTCAATGTTACTTTTGAAAAATCCATTCTTGATCATGTGGCTGTCAATTTTGCTATGCCAAGCTCTAGGCACTTGCTTCAGTCCACATAGCGCTTTCTTCAACCTGTCACTGAACATAAATTTATTCTTCTAATTCCATTCAAGAAGGCTGACTTCACAGCCATTTGATATACTTTCCACTTGTTTAAAGTTGTTGTGGCTAGAACTGCTCTTAGAGTATCCAATCTAGCTACCAAGAGCAAACATTTCTCCATAGTCTATTCCTGTTTGCTGCGAGGATCCTTTTGCTACAAGTCGTGCTTCAAATCTTTCAATTCCTTTCTCATTCAACTTTGTCTTCTACACCCACTTCACACCAATGATATTTTTTTCCGTTGGAAATTCAACCAAATCCCATATATCATTCTTTTCAATAGATTCAATTTCTTCATCCTTGGCTTGGACCCAAATTTCATCTTTGATTGCTTCTTGAAATGAAGAAGGTTGGAATGACAACAATGTATAATTTGAACTAACATCCAAATCATCATAAATATCTTTCAGACTTCTCATCTTTCTCTTACCATTGCTTGATTCATCACCTGATTAATTGTTGGGAGAATCTCAATCTATTGATCTGCTTAAAGATCCATGCTACTATGAGAATCTTGGAGTCCTTGTTGGTGTGTCTCTTTTTGGTGTCTTTACCTGTGATTCTTGTTGCTTTTTTTCTACTACATCATCTTCTTTCATTAGTGGCACTTGCGCATCAACTATTTTGTCTACAATTCCATTCCATGACTCTTGTTCTTTGAACATAACATATCTGCTAATTATGGTCTTCTTTGTGACAGGGTTATACAATTTGTAAGATTTTGATTGCTCACTATAACTAGTAAATATACATTTTTCACTTTTATCATCCAATTTGCCTCTTCGCTCCTTAGGCACATGTGCATAATCTACACACCCAAACACTCTGAGATGAGATACACTGCAAGATATACCTAACCATGCTTGTTCTGGTACTTTGTTCATCACACTCTTTGTAGGAGATATGTTGATCACATAAATAACACATGCAATTGCTTCTGCCCAATACTCATTAGACAAGTTTCTTCCTTTCAACATGCTTCTTTCAATATTCATAATGGTTATGTTCTTTCTCTTTGTTACACCATACTGTTGCGGTGTGTATCTAGTTATAAATTGTCTTTTGGTTCCATGTTATTTGCAGTAAGCATGGAATGCCTTTGAATTATATTCTCCACCATGATCTGACCTCAATACCTTGATCTGTCGATCACTTTGGTTCTCTACTAAGGCTTTGAATTCTTTAAACCTTAAAAAAGTTTCAGACTTCTGCTTCAAGAAGTAAACCCAAGTCTTTCTGCGATAGTCATCAATGAAAATTAGGAAGTAACAACTTCCACCAATCGAGTGTGTCCTTATAGGTCCACATAATTCTGTATGCCCTAGGTCAAGAAGTTGCTTTGCTCGGTATGCAACTCCCTTTGGAAAAATTTCACGGTGTTGGTTTCCCAATATGCAACACTCACAATTACTAGAAGCTTGTTTGATGATAGCTAATCCTCTGACCATCTATTTCTGGTGCAACAATCTTAAACCAGAAAAGTGCACGTGCCCAAATCGAAAGTGCCATAACCAATAATCATTGGAACATGCAACTATAAAAGCACTGACCTGATCACTGTAATTCATAATAAGAGGAAAGAGTATGTTCCTCATCATTTGCACCTTTGCCATTAGCTTCTTTCTTGGGGGCTTGCCATATATAACACATTCTTGACCTTGAAAGATAACTTTGTATCATTTATGTGTCAATTGACCAACACTTATCAAATTATGTTTTGGAATAGGAACATAATATACCTCTAAGATTTTATTTGGCTCCCCCTGCTTGGTCATAATGTTTACCACTCCTTTTCCATCTACATTCACTGTCTTGTTAGTCCCCAACTTTACCTCTGTTTTCACAGATTGATCCAAATTTGCAACCAAATTCTTGTTGCCTATGTTGGCATTATGATACATATGTTGTACTTGATGGCAACCCACTCATCTCAGATGATAAATTATAGTGCAGCAAAGCTATTTTCTGGTTCACGGACTTTCACGTAGAGAAAAATTCACGCACTTTCATGCAGAAAAAGTTCCTTTAGTGAAGAGAAAATTTCACGCACTTTCATGTAGAGAAAAGTTCCTTTCATGCAGAGAAAAGTTCACGCACTTTCATGCAGAGAAAAGTTCCTTTCACGTAGATAAAAGTTCATGCACTTTCATGCAGAGAAAAGTTCCTTTCATGAAGAGAAAAGTTCACACACTTTCATGCAGAGAAAAGTTCACACACTTTCATGCAGAGAAAAGCGCACGCACATGGGAAATCTTATGGTTGGTTCATGGTATTAGTCTGACAGTTTTTGATCCTATGGTTTTGGTCCGTGGTATTGCATCCAAAAGTGTTGATTGCAAGTATTGGGTCCATGGTATTGAATTGTTATGGTTTTTGGTCCATGGTATTATGAAAGGCCTAAGGCTATAAAAGAGAAGGAGATCATTTGGCAAGGCATCTTCTAAATTATTGAATATCTGATAAAGTGCTAGATCTAGAATATTGTGATTGGGTTATGGTGCAGATCTGGATCTGAATGAAGAAAGAACTTGAGCGCAAGGAGAAGGATAAGTTCTATTGATGGGTCAAAATCTTAAGGCTGGAATAGTGTTATCTCTATATGATTTTGATCTATGATATGTGGCACACGCTTGATCTATAAATTTGATAATCTGGGTTAACTAATATCTGAATGTTTGAAAGAATGAATTTATAGATATGTACGTAGGTTTTTGAATAGTGAAGTAGCGTACATCTCTTGATTTATGTTCTAGTTGCTTCTATTTATTGCTACAGTGTTCTGGGTTCAGAAGTGGGGTGTGATTACTATTATTATGATCTGGGTACAGTCGTCAGAGAAATGTTTATTTTGATTCAGTTTTGATTGGTGAAAAGGTGATTGGTTGATGCAGAAATTCTTGATGTTTGATTGATGCTATTTGTGGATATAGTTTGAAAATTTATGAAACGTGGTCCCTGGAAGGAAGAGAAGGTTGTAGTCTTTTGCAGGTAGTAGCCTATGTACTCATATCTCAATTACTACAAGAACTAAGGGGGTTGTATCTCCCTTCCAGGAGAAGCTAGAAAATGGGAGAGGGTTGTAGCTCTCTGCAGGTAGCAACCTGCGTACTGGTAAAGGACTGCACCAGTACAGAATCATTGTAAAAAGAAATTTCTAATTGAAAAGATAGAGACATATTGCGGCAGGTGGTTTTCACCCACATTGGGATTCCACCTTATATCTTGTGCTCTTGTGTGTGATTGTCTTCTTCTCTATTTTTCTGTTCCTAGTTATTGTTTATATGATCCTGATGCACAGATTAATGTTCAACATCCGTAGAATATTTTAAATTATAATTATGTATGGTATACGCGGGTTTCCTTATCAGTAGTTGCATATATACACGGTTTTCTCTAACTAAAGTAGCGTATATGTTTTGGGTTTGAAAAGGAAAATAATTGACTAGATAATGCTAATTCACCCCCCCTCTCAGTATTATTTCCAACAATTGGTATTAGAGCAGGTCCTTCAGAAGAAGCTTGATCGCTTGAAGGAAGATCTATCATCATGAGCAACTACAAGAGAGGAGCATCAATCAGGCCACCAATTTTTGATGGGACCAACTTCGTTTATTGGAAGGTAAGAGTTACAGCCTATCTTCAATCTCTTGGTATAGAAGTTTGGGATATCATAGATACAGGGTACACTTTTCCATCAGCAACTCCTATAGATCCAGCTGAGAAGAAGCAGTTTGAAACTAATGCAAAGGCTGTCAATACTCTATTAGGATGTCTATCTCAATCAGAATTCATCAAGGTTATGCAGTATAAAACCGCAAAAGAAATATGGGACAAGATCGTTGTGAGCTATGAAGGAGATGAATAGTTAAAAAGAGAAAAACTTCAAACCCTCAGAATTCAATATGAAAATCTCAGAATGTACAATGATGAAAGTGTGGCTAACTATTTCTTAAGCATAGATGAGATTGTTAATTGTATGAAAAATTTGGGTGAAGAAATAAAAGAGGTTGTTGTGGTTGAAAACGTTCTCAGATCTTTGTCTTCTAAGTTTGAATTAAAAGTTTCTGCAATAGAAGAAAAGGAGAATCTACAGAAAATTACCATGTCTCAACTACACGGAATTCTGACCTCTTATGAAATGAGGAAAGGGGGACCATCACACAGAAGACAAGCCGCATTCAAGGCCTCAGGAAAAGGAGATTCTTATGACTCAGGACATATGTCAGAAGAAGAGGAAGAATCAAATTTTGTCAAGAACCTTCAATGGGGTGCTGGAAGATTCAGAGGTAAGTTACCTTTCAAATGTTTTTCTTGTGGAAGAGTCGGTCACTATGCTGCCAAGTGTCCTCATAAAGGTAAGGAACCTGTTAGATGGAACAAGAAACAAAATGTAAATAAGAAAAGCTATTACACTCATGAAGGCAGTGATGGATTTTCAAATAGTGATGAAGATGAACAAGGTAATAATTATAGACTTTTAATGGCTTTTGAAGATGATGATTTCATGGATGCTATAGATGAAGAAGGTCTTTATGAAGAGATTTCTAAACTCAAAATTTGTTTAGAAGAGAAAAATATGATTATTGATACTCTGCAATTCCAATTGGCTGAAAGTGAAAAACATCATGAAAAGTTAGAATGTGAAATAGTGGGACTTAGAAAAGAGATTGAGAAAACTAAAGCTCTTAATCTTAGATTTGTTAAAGGATCTGAAACGTTAGATGAGATTATCAAAGTACAACGTTCTCCACTAATCAAGACAGGTCTGGGATATAATGAAGAAGCATCTCAAGCACAGAAGTCCATCCACCTCCAAAAGTTATATTGATGCAGCAAGGAGAAGTGAACAAATTGACAATCAACATCAAAGGCACAATGTTGCTCACCAGGTAAATCAGGGACATTTTTCTTCAAGAATGAACAAAGATCACCAAGTAAATCAGGGGTAATCTACTTCAAGGATAAACAGAAACTACAACAGACCACTGGTAAATCATTCTCAATTTGCCTCAAGAATGAATGTCAATGAAAACTACAATCGTTCAGTCCGCAGGGTTGATAATCGCAGGAATTTCTTCAATGGCCAATGTTTCTCTTGTCACAACTTTGGACACAAAGTAGCTCAGTGTGTTGCGTACAAAACTATCATGACTAGAGAAACTCAAAAACAGAGGAGTATGACTAGGATCATGAAAAGGACCTACAATAACTTTTCCGCTCTTGAAAATGAATTAGAATGTTCTATTTGTAATAATTTTGGTCATGAAGATTCTGAATGCAGGAGCAGGTTTCAGCAGGCAACTCAGAAGGAGCAAGCCTCAAATATCAAAACATGGAGAATGAAAGAACCACAACCAGAAAGATGTGGTATAGCCTTATATGCAAAAGGGCAGGAAAATCAATGGTACATCGACAGTGGATGTTCAAAACATATGACAGGTGATAAAGAAAAACTTCAGTCATATAGTGCCTTGGAGAAGGAGAAGAAGGTCTCATTTGGAAATGACACCCCTGCACTCATAAAAGGTAAAGGTTCTGTTCTTTTCAAAGAAAAGGTCAACGCAGGAAATGTTATGTATGTTGATGGCTTAAAGCATAATCTATTGAGTGTCAATCAGATGTGCGATTAAGGAATAGAGGTAATATTTCGATCAAATGGATGTAGTGTTCGTGATCTTGATACAGGAGAAACAGTGATCAAAGGCATAAGAACTCCAAATAATTTATACATATTCAAAGAATGCCAACAACAATGCTATCTGAGCAAGAATGATGAACACTGGCTATGGCACCAGAGGTTGGGGCATCTAAGCTTCTCATAGATAAGGAAAGCATGCAAATACCAGGCAGTTCGTGGTCTTCCAGACATTAGAATTCCAGATAATACAATATGCAAATCATGTCAATTTGGTAAGCAAACCAGAACTAACTTCCCTGAGAAGGAAGGATCAGCTAGCAGGCCACTTGAGCTTGTCCATACTGATGTATGTGGTCCATCTAGGAAAAGGTCACCTCGGGGAGAAGAATACTTTATATTATTCATTGACGACTATTCAAGGATGGTTTGGCTAGGACTGATGAAGCACAAAGATGAAGTCTTCGAAAAATTCAAATCCTTCAAAGCTTTGGTTGAAAATGAATCAGATCACAAAATTAAATTCCTCGGGTCTGATAGAGGTGGGGATTTTACCTCAAATGAATTTTTCGATTTTTGTGAAGAATATGGAATAAGAAGAGAATTCTCTACAGCAAGGACTCCTTAGCAAAGTGGAGTAGTGGAAAGGATGAACAGAACGGTTCAACAAATGGCTCGTGCTATGCTTCATGAGTCTGGAACTCCTGCGACTTTCTGGGGTGAAGCTGCATTTGCTACAGTTGCTATTCTCAACAAAACAAACGTCCGGGTGAACAACACTCAAACCCCTCATGAGCTCTAGTATGGTGAGTCTCCTTCGGTAAAATATTTCAAAATTTTTGGGAGTAAATGCTACATCAAAAATACTGATGAAAATCTTGGCAAGTTTGAACCCAGAGCAGATGAAGGCATTCTTCTCGATTACTCTCCCCACAGCAAAGCATACAAGTGTTACAATAAAAGGCTTGGAAATTTTTTTGAAAGTATTGATGTAGTGGTTGATGAAGATGAAAACACTCTTAGGCAAGTAAGATTTGAATATTTTGAAGATGAAGAGGACTATCCATCTACACCAAATCAGATTCATGATGAAGAAGAAGAGACCAATGAGGCACCAGAAGAACAGATAAGGATAGAAGAAAAGACTCCATCCAGGTACGTTCAGACGAATCATCCAGAATCTCAGATTTTGGGGCAGAAAGAGGCTGGTATACAAACAAGAAGAGAAATAGTAGAAGCTTCAAGCTATTTGGCATTACTCTCCTCCACTGAGCCACAAAATGTAAAATAGGCATGCAAAGATGAATGCTGGGTCAAGGCAATGGATGATGAACTTGAGCAAATTGAAAAGAATAACACTTGGGAGTTGGTTCCTAGACCAAAAGATAAGAATGTCATAGGGACAAAATGGATATTCAAAAACAAGTTGAATGAAAATGGGGAAGTTGTTAGAAATAAGGCTAGACTTGTTTGTAAAGGGTATGCTCAAAAAGAAGGAATAGACTTTGAAGAAAATTTTGCTCTCATTGCTATACTTGAGGCCATCAAAATGTTCCTTGCTCTCTCTAGCTTTCAGAAATTCAAAGTATTTCAAATGGATGTGAAATCTACCTTTCTGAATGGAGATTTAGAAGAAGAAGTGTACATTGAGCAACCAGATGGATTCATTCTTGGAAATCATCCAAAACTTGTATGTAGACTTAAGAAGGCTCTCTATGGTCTTAAACAGGCTCCAAGGGCTTGGTACTATCGTCTGGACAAATACCTTCATCAACAAGGTTTTTCAAAAGGATCAGCAGATAACAATATTTATATAAAAATTGAAAATGACAAATTGCTAATACTTGTTGTGTATGTTGATGATATCATATTTGGCAGCAATGAAGAAGCTATGAGTCAAAATTTTGCCTTGGTGATGCAGAAAGAATTCGAAATGTCCTTGATTGGAGAGTTGACATATTTTCTTGGTTTACAAATCCAACAAAATGAAGGCGGTATCTTTTTATCTCAAACCAAGTACCTCAAGCAGATCTTGAAAAAATATGGGATGGAGGATTCGAAACCTGCATGTACCCCGATGGTGACAGGATGTAGACTCAGAGCAAATGATGACTCGGCAGCAGTGCATCAACCAACCTATAGATCTATGATTGGTAGTCTTCTCTATCTAACAGGAACCTGACCAGACATCATGCATGCAGTGGGAATAGTTGGAAGATTTCAGGTAAATCCAATGGAAACTCATCTTTAGGCAGTAAAGAGAATTTTCAAGTATCTTCAAGGAACTAAAAACTATGGTCTATGGTATCCTAGAGATACAGATCTCACTCTTCATGCTTATTTAGATGCAAATTGGGCTGGAAGCGTGGATGACAGAAAAAGCACTAGTGGTGGTGCATTCTTTATGGGTTCTAGATTAGTATCTTGGTTCAGCAAGAAACATAGTTCGATTGCTTTATCTACAGCTGAAGCAGAATATGTGGCTGCTGTATCTTGTTGCACACAACTCCTTTGGATGATGCAAACTTTGCGGGATTTTCAAATCACTTGTACTCCACCTATCTCCATCTTATGTGATAATACAAGTGCAATCAACATTTCAAACAACGTAGTCATGCATTCAAAGACCAAGCACATACCAATCAAGTATCATTTTCTCAGAGAAAAGTGCTGGAACAAAAGGTCAAATTGGAGTATGTTCCCTCCAAGGAACAAGTTGTTGATATACTCACCAAACCATTGCCTAGGGAGACATTTGAATACCTCAGACAGAAGATGGGGGTTGTTGATGCATCATCCTGTTGTTGAATCTTGTCTGTTGTAAGCAGGTGGACACACGTACATTTGCCAGTCTATGTGGGTCGAATGGATCTATCAGAGATCATCTGGCACAGGTTCAGAGGGACCATATATTCTTCTAATGATGCATTGTTGGCATTATCTTAGAAGTCCTTGGTTTTGTTTCTCAAGAGTTTTCTGGTGGAGTAGATCAATGTGTGTTGGTATGAAGGTTGATTCTTATAATAGTTGTTCTTGTCTCTATGTCATGTACTTCTTTTCATATCCAGGTCATGTAACGGCCTATTTTGGTTTCCCCACTATGCCTGGGATGAATGAGTTTTGTCTATCTTATGTATTCGCACTTGGATGGGAGATGGATGTATGTATGAGTCTTGATTATAGGAAAGTTACGTATAATGTATGGAGTCATGTTCTTTCTTGTAGAACATCTTTTTGGAGGCAACATTTCAGCACAGAGCATATACAGAGGGGGAGCTCGTTCAGAGTTTTCAGCAGGTACTCAGGGGGAGTATGGTAGTCTGCCCCTTTGCCCTTGATGTCAAAG
>APFE030806141.1:0-15324 GCA_000404065.3 Pinus taeda | reverse complement strand
CACAAGCTTTTACTCCACAATCAGCACCAACTAAGTCCACACAATAGGCCACACCAACAACATATCAGAAGGCACAATAAAACATGCAAGGCAAGATTTCAAAATACACTTTGTGACTCCACACGCAGCAGATCCCATATCAGAGAGAGCGGAGACTCAAAGACTAAACACTACACACAAAACTTCAAACTCAACCGCTTTAAACTGAACGTAGGCACAAAGAATTTTTTACTTGCTCTGAAATGGGGCAACAGTGCTCACTCTAACAGCAGGATGGGATTCTGCAAAATAACATATAGCAGGAACAACTTCATAGTTGTTTAAGCGAATCTAGCGATTTTCGCATCTCGCCCTTATGTTACAGCAAGCAGCAATGGCAGCAGTGAGCCTTCAACAATAGTTACAGAATCAATATTTGATCACTTTCACACATAAACGCTTCTTTCACTCCTTCTTGGCTTGGAACACATTGCCCAACACCTTCCAAACACCGGGCACCACCAACAGAGAGTAGTTGACGAAGACACAAACCTCCTCCTCGATGTGCACACATTAACAAAACTTGTTCGAACTTCTACAAGTCATGCAACCTCACCAAAACTCCACAATCATCTGTCTCTTGGCGCTCTTCCTCGGTGATTTAAAAGATCACCAAAATTTTAACACTGCTTCACATATTGCAACCCACTTATCTGCTCACACCTCTACCACGCTTTTGAACAATGTTATTTTTAGCGCAGCTCCACGTTCACTGCTCACACTGCTACTCGGCCTCAAAGTGAGGCTATCACCAACACCACACCTCACCGATTCACCATAAAAACGAAGAGTCACTCCATAACGATCACACTCAACCAGGGAGTGCTCGAAGTTCACAACTCACCTCAGGTCTATCTTCTGGACCGTGCACACAGCGCCACAGGGTGACCTCTTACAACTCAAAATAGCCCACACTCCTGAGCTCTCCACTCTGTCGAAACCCTCAGCTCTGATACCAACTTAGAAACTGGAAGGCTCATAAAATGAGCTTGTTTATTACATTACAAGGCACATACATTTATACAAAACTCATTACAGTGATTCACCTACGGTTATTTATTATCTACCTAAATCTGCTGACTGTAGCCGCTCAACGCCAACTATAGTTGATGACCTGCCGAACCTGTACTTTAAACATTCGTTGTATTCCTCTAGATTAATCTAGCTACTGCATTAATAGAGAGTAGTTGGAATTAATATCTTTCAACATTTTATTGCCATGTGGCCCTATTATGAGGATTAATTATTTAAACAAACAATTGCATTCTTTTTTAAGTCATCAAGATGTCTGTCATTCTTTATAAGTATGGTTTTCATTCTTTATAAGTATGGTTTTTATTGCCATGTGACCTTATTATGAGGATTAATATTTAAACGAACAATTGTATTCTTTTTTAAGTCATCAAGAAGTAACTAAGCGCAAGTAGTTCCTTTTACTTCACAAAATTCTATTTCAAGGAATGCAAATTTTTTAAACCCTAAACTTTTTGGAGTACTTCAGTTAATTAGGTTTATTTATTTTGTAATAGTTTAACATATGGATTGATAGAAGCTAATAAACATTTATTATCAAATTTAAAATTAAAAATAAAATTAAAAATTTAAAAAGCAATATTTGGTATTATATAAAATGAAAATGAAAAATGAATATGCATGTTGAGTTATTTTTAATAAATTAAAATTTTTATAAAACATCAATAATCTCAATCTTAGTATGATAAGTAGATTTGTTCTTGATATTACAAAGAATTCACTCACTATGGGTTGCAAATAAAATATAATATTTCATGTCCACATAACATAATATAATTTGACATCAACTTGAAAAAGAGAAAGCAGATAAAGTAATTAAAGGTTAAAAAAGCATATATACAATGTAAATCACATCATGATGTGATTTTGTATTAACGACAGGGATAGGGTTTTATAGATAACAATTTGATTATCCTGAATTTCTAAATTTTTGCTTGGATTGGGTCAAGTGTTGAGTTCAAGTTATTCGTTAATTTTTGAATATAGGTGTGGCATGACACTTCTCACCCAGTTTGAATCTTCTTAGGTCAAACATCTGATCACAGTTTGATGTTCAAAACGTTGAGAATTCAAACATTTGATCACAGAAAATCTCCAATTAATTTTGAAATAGCTGCCAGAACATTATGAAGATATTTCAAAATTAACTCGATATTTCAAAATTAACTGGAGTTAGTGTGATTTAGAAGTTCGAAATTCTCACTGTTTCGAACATACTTTGTCCATCCTAACATCTCCTGATCACAGAAACTTCATTTAAATTTAGAAAATTTCTACCTTCACGAATTGTTTTTGAATAACTAGCTGAATTTGTCGGAAGCAGAGTCCTGGTTACCTGGTTTGGTTCTAGCAAGTGTTGTTTGTTTATTGTTTTTTATTTTTTTTTGTGAATTTTCTCACAGGCTGCTATCGTACCACAAGATGGAGATGTAGCACGAGCGGGCTGGACAAACCTGTAATACAATTTTGACGACCCTTACATTTTGTGATATATGTTCAGTCATGCCACCATGGTCACTTCTACTTTTTCTCCTTTTCAAGGAGTCGTTAGAATTTTTTTGAAATATAGTGAATCAATCCTCTGGCCGCTTCACTAAGCGGCTGTAATATACTGTAATGTCTGGAAGATATTAATGGACAATTTTCAATATACAATGGAAAAGAGAGTTCCGAATATCTTAATGTGAAAAGAGGCGGCTGTAATGTCCAGAAGATATTGATATACAGTTTTCAGTATAAAATGGAAAAAAGAGTTGCGGAAATTCTTAATGTGAATAGATATTTATTTTTCAAGATGTAATTGATATACATTATATATCAATATAAAATGGAAAAAAGAGTTGCAGAAATTCTTAAGTGAATAGAGATTTATTTTTCAAGATGTAATTGATATACATTTATGATATTATCAAGGTTTCTTTTATTACATGGTGGCTGGGTATGCTCAAGTAGTTGGAGCTGTGGGGAGCTCCAGCAACCCCACGAAAGTAGGTGTGGCATGATTTGTCCTTTTTCCATTTTAAAAAGGATTAAAAATATAATTAGCGCGTAGTCTATTTAAAAAGATTATAAATATAATTAGCTTTTAGCCTTTTTTAATGGCTATTTTTTCGTTGAAAGGATTAAAATATAATAACCAAGTAGCAAGTTTATTTTAAGTTGACAAAAGTTGATTTTTTGAGGGCCACATAGATATTAAAATTATTGTTCTTTTTATTGTCCCATCTCGGGAAAATTGGTATTTTATTTTATGTTAGCAACCTAGAAAATTGGCACAGATGATTAGTGAGGAACTAGAAAAGAAAACAAAGATGTGCTCTTTCGAAGTGGGGACGGTCCATCAAAGTTTGTTAGTATTCCTTTGACACCATCTGTCCTTATCATGGGTCCTGGGCATATGCGTCCACTTGGATTCAGTTGGTTTTCCCAAGTTATTTATGATTAGTTTTTAAATAAATCTCCCAGTTTTTTCTTCCGAAGATATTTATGATTGGTTTTTAAATAAATTTCTACTTTAGAATGTCGAACCGTACACCGACGGCTTATGGTAGTATTTATTTATTTTGGAGACTTTGGGATTCCATCACATTATTAACCAACTTAGAATTTGGGCAGTTTTGTTTGGGAAAAAAGTGAAAATTAACCTTTGATTATCGCTACAATTATTTAGATATATAGAAAATATATAATAAAAAAATTAATAGATAAAAAGAAAATTAATAATTACGCTGTAAGGCGTTACCTCTGAAATCAACTACCCTAAATGCCTCCTTGTCATAATTTGTACCGTTAGATATTCTGTTAGACGATTGAATTAAGATGATCCGTTGATTTGAATGCCATGAAGGTTGCATACAAACTACTTTCCCTGGGGATTCAAACGTGTTTATTTGCGGTAAGTTTCGATTTGGATAGCTAATCGGTTGCTCTCCCACAATCTTGATGCTCTCCATGTCTCTTTGATTTTGTAGTCACGCAGGACGGGTGATCTCCACGTCTCTTTGATTGTGTAGTCATGCAGGACGGATAGGACATGCATCACTCTGGTTCAGTTATTGACGACTTGACTTCGAGGACCGTAGATTTCAGATCTCTTGTCTAATGGTGGTAATGTTAATTCTTAATACAATGAGAATGTTAAGAAATCTAAACCGCACAAAGAAACCATGAAAGGAGTCGAGAAAGTTTTGACAATTTTAAGAGAAACCACTTCAACGTAGACAACTCCGCAACCCTATTATTTTCTGTCAGACCACTTATACGAAAACTGGCGATAAGCGAACGAGTAACTTGCGAATTGTTTGGTTTCTAAAAAAATACGCGTTTAAGCGATGCCGCAAAATCTAAACTTTTTAACTGGGTTTTTGTTCTATTCCAGAAGAAGAATCGTATGCTTTCCTTATGGTTGATGTGTAAATAGCAAGAAGAAGCAGAAATTCCAAGATATGATCCTTGCAGGTATCACTACATTTACGCGTATCTTAATAGCCCGGATGTTCAAAAAGCCATACATGCAAATGTGACAAACATACCTTATAGCTGGACCTCGTGCAGGTACCAGTCTTTAGACTTAAACCTAGTTAGTGATATCAATTACTGTGGAAAATTTAATTTTCGAATCGTCTGGAATTTATCACTTTACTGCTGAAACATAATTTCATGTGACTACGTACCAGTGATGTTCTGCCTTAGGCAAATTCTGGAATTTATCACTTTACTGCTGAAACATAATTTCATGTGACTACGTACCAGTGATGTTCTGCCTTAGGCAAATTCTGTTTCAACGGTCTTACCAATTTATCGTCAACTAATTGCAAGTGGGTTGCGGATAATTGTTTTCCGGTATGTAATAAAAAAAAAAAATTGTTTTCAGTGATAGATACAAGAGAATTTTAATTACAATTTCCAAACAATTTTGTTTTCAGTTATGATAATAAGAGAATTTTAATTACAATTGCCAATTTATTGATATCATAGTTACATAACTACGTGCATTATTGGTTAGTAATTTGTAGAATGATAATTTGCATCCCATTTATATAATTTATTATTTGTTAATAAGGTGTACAATGATAATTTGCATCTAATTTATATATTTTACTATTTAATTATACTAATTTATTTATTTATATTTCTTAATGTAAGGTTTTCATTTTTTTTATTTTATATAATAATTTTATATTGTATCCATGGTACCCGTGGGTTAATGGTGACGAGGTAAAAGAATCAAATCAGCCACATTAGTTTTACCGATAAAATCCTGATGATAATATTGATTTGATCTGTATTCCCATTAATGGTACAGGTCGGCGGATACACTGTGATTTACAAGGGTTTGACATTTGCTACCGTTAAGAGGAGCAGTGCATGAAGTTCCGGAATTTCAACCGTCCAGGGCGTTAACGTTGTTCAAATATTTTCTGAATGGAAAACCCTTGCCAAATTAATCGGATTGATTGACATTGCTTGCACTAAGGGGAAGACCTCGCCGAAATAATTAGATTTTAACGAATTTGCTTGCAATAAAGGGAGGAATTGCCAAAACAAACAGATTTGATCGAATTTTCTCTCATTTGCGTAAATGCTATCCTCCAATTGTACTATTGGCGCGGTACCATCACTGGATTCAGGATCTTCTGCCGTAGCCATTTACTGTGCCAATTCTATGAATGCAAACATCTAACAGTTAAATCTCGATCATAATTTAATCATAATTTAATATATTAGCTAACGCACATGTCATTTCGGAGTTGATGGATAATAAAAAAATTTCAAGTCAGCCGGATCTAATTACGTCATTGAGATAGAGATTTTTTTTAATGGTTAGTTTCATTCATTTAGCTATTGAAGTGGATACTTTTCATTGACTCGTTTATTAATTAGCTTATTGAGAGCGAGAATTTTTGAACCAGTTTTATCGACAGATTGAGACACTGATTTTTTTAGTGGTCCAAATTCGTTGAATATGGATCTGATTACGTCATTGAGATAGAGATTTTTTTTAATGGTTAGTTTCATTGATTTAGCTATTGAAGTGGATAATTTTCATTGACTCGTTTATTAATTAGTTGATTGAGAGCAAGAATTTTTGAACCAGTTTTATCGACAAATTGAGACACGGATTTTTTTAGTGGTCCAAATTCGTTGAATATGTATTTTTGTCCATTCAAATATGATTTTGCTGTTGAGATTTATCCCTAGGAACATGGTTCGGAGATTCTCATTACTTTAGCTAAATGGAGGAGAAGTCGTCTCCTCTACTTTACTTGTTATTGTTGCAGTAAAATTGAAATTCGACTTGTATATATTTTTCTTACCAGTTTTATTTGGTAAAAATATAATTTTATCACTAATATAAACAGTATTTTATAATGTAAACAGTATTTTATTTCTGTAGCCTTGCAAGGTCAACTTTAGTTTAGGGTATTGCAAAAGGTATTTTTAATGGCTTCACCAACAGGGTATTTCATAATAAATTGAAATACAATATTTTTCGGCATCAACGGGCAATTCTTTTTTTTTTGCTTTGTGATGGTTGCTTTCCAGTATTTTGTTTTATTATAGAAAATATATTTGTTGCTAGATATTTATTTTAGATCATTGGACAATATTTAATTACTTGAAAAAAGTTTTAGGAAGGCTCATTTTAGCGGATTATTTGACAGTCGATGCCTTGAAACAAAGTTTTAGAAAGGCTCATTTTTACGGATTATTGGGAGCCGATGCCTGTCATTCGTTATAAGTATGGTTTTTATTGCCATGTGGCCCTATTATGAGGATTAATTATTTAAACAAACAGTTGTATTCTTATTTAATTACCTGAAAATTTTTAATTACTTAAAAAACAAAGTTTTAGGAAGTCTCATTTTGGCAGATTATTTGGCAGCGGACGCCTTCAAAAAAAGTTTTAGGAAGGCTCACTTTGGCGTATTATTTGGCAGCCGATGCTTCTCATTCTTTATAAGTATGGTTTTTAACTTAGAAACTGGAAGACACATAAAATGAGCTTGTTTATTACATTACAAGGCACATACATTTATACAAAACTCATTACAACGATTCCCATACGGTTATTTATTATCTTCCTAAATCCACCAACTGTAGCCGCTCTACGCCGACTATAGTTGATGACCCGCCGAATTCTAGAACCTGTACTTTAAACATTTGTTGTATTCCTTTAGATTAATCTAGCTACTGCATTAATAGAGAGTAGTTGGAATTAATACCTTCCAACACTTCCCCTTAATTCCAACTATATAACAAACATACTCTTAATTGATATGCCTGGTCTATGTCTCAGTTAGGCTTACAACAAAACATTTCATTTTTGCCTTCTTATTAAAGGCTCCATGCTTGTTCTTTTTTCTTTGCTGATGTAGTTTCAGCTTCACCTTCCTGGCTTTCCTGAAAGAATTCCTCTGCCCCTTATCAGCAACCTTTTCCGGATTGGGATGTAATGCAAGATCCCGAACAAGGTAATCTAATTCATGTTTTGTTGCTTCTTCCTGATTGTCAATATCTGCACACTCAAAAACAACGTTAGATTCAAAACCATATTGATTTTTGTCATCGTGCTCTTTGGAAAGAGCTTTGCTTCTTTCATTTTTCTTTGTTGGTTGATTCATGTCTTCAACCTCTTTCGTCAATTCTTTTGTTGTAAACATGTTGTCCTACATTTGATTTGTGTATGTAGGTGGGCAACTCTTCTCACCAAATAACAACTTAGATGCTTTTCATGCATCATATTGAACCAATCATCATGGGATACATAATTGTCATCAAATTTGACTTCATATGTTTCTGCATCACAGGGAATTTCCTTAATATCACATACTTTATTGTTAGTTAAGGACATACTTTCACCCTTAATCGCAGCTATGATGCTTTCAACACAATCACTTTTAGCAACAACACCTTCATCAATTTCAGCTTTCTCACTAACCTCCATACTGTATTTCATTTCAAGAATATCCCAAAATATTTTTGCATCACATATTTCACCAAATTCATACAAAATATTTGACAAAATATTTTCATCTAAAGCTGATATGGTGAGAAACAATGCTATTGCATTTCTACACTTATCATCCAAATTCATAGAAGCTTCTTGGACAAATTTCCATAAATCTACTGAACCAAGCAATCCTTCCATTTTAATTGCCAAAAGCTTAAAATTTTTACCTGAGAAAATTGGCAAAACTGGCATTAATCGCTTCAATATTGCATCAGTGTCTTCAAATTCTTCTTACTGATTCAAATCTATTGTTGGTTGAAGCATTTCATATTCTTCTACAACTATTTCCATTAGAGAAAATTCAACTACTAGGCTATGCCAAGCCACAAGCTTTTACTCCACAATCAGCACCAACTAAGTCCACACAATAGGCCACACCAACAACATATCAGAAGGCACAATACAACATGCAAGGCAAGATTTCAAAATACACTTTGTGACTCCACACACAGCAGATCCCATATCAGAGAGAGCGGAGACTCAAAGACTAAACACTACACACAGAACTTCAAACTCAACCGCTTTAAACTAAACGTAGGCACAAAGACTTTTTTACTTGCTCTGAAATGGGGCAACAGTTCTCACTCTAACAACAGGATGGGATTCTGCGAAATAACATATAGCAGGAACAACTTCACAGTTGTTTAAGCGAATCTGGTGATTTTCGCATCTCGCCCTTATGTTACAGCAGGCAGCAATGGTGGCACTGAGCTTTCAACAATAGATACAGAATAAATATTTGATTAGTTTCACACATCAACGCTTCTTTCACTCCTTCTTGGCTTGGAACACATCGCCCAACACCTTCCAAACATCGGGCACCACCAACAGGGAGTAGTTGACGAAGACACAAATCTCCTCCTCGATGTGCACACATTAACAAAACTTTTTCGAACTTCTACAAGTCACGCAACCTCACCAAAACTCCACAATCATCTCTCTCTCGGCGCTCTTCCTCGGTGCTTTAAAAGCTCACCAAAATTTTAACACTGCTTCACATATTGCAACCCACTTATCTACTCACACCTCTACCACGCTTTTGAACAATGTTATTTTTAGCGCAGCTCCACATTCACTGCTCACACTGCTATTCGGCCTCAAAGTGAGACTATCACCAACACCACACCTCACCAATTCACGATAAAAATGAAGAGTCACTCGATAACGATCACACTCAAGCAGGGAGTGCTCGAAGTTCACAACTCGCCTCAGGTCTATCTTCTAGACCGTGCACACAGCACCACAGGGTGACCTCTCACAACTCAAAATAGCCCACACTCCTGAGCTCTCCACTCTGCCGAAACCCTCAGCTCTGATACCAACTTAGAAACTGGAAGACTCATAAAATGAGCTTGTTTATTACATTACAAGGCACATACATTTATACAAAAGTCATTACAGCGATTCACCTACGGTTATTTATTATCTACCTAAATCCGCTGACTGTAGCCGCTCAACGCCAACTATAGTTGATGACCCGCCGAACCTGTAATCTAAACATTCGTTGTATTCCTCTAGATTAATCTAGCTACTGCATTAATAGAGTGTATGTGGAATTAATATCTTCCAACATTTTATTGCCATGTGGCCCTATTATGAGGATTAATTATTTAAACAAACAATTGCATTCTTTTTTAAGTCATGAAGATGAGCGCAGATCTTTTCGTATATCTGGGTTCAGACATGGTGAAACGACTCGGCAAAGGATCGAGAGCACAACGAATAGATCGGGACCGTGGCGATCATTCTTGAAGATCGGGTGACGGAGATCGGAATTCGGGTGCATGACTATTTGACAGACAGTCGGGGAGCGAGGTCGGTTTGAGAAAGACGCAGAGGCGTACATTCGTAAAGTTAGCAAACAGTGAACAGTCGGAGGATGAGGTCGAAACATATCAGCGCACAGTCGTGGAAGTTGTCGACGGGTGGACCGATTAATTAAGGTAATAAGTGAGCGGACTGATGCGCAGAGAGTTCAGTTTGAGAACGACAGCGGGAGACAGTCGCTCTGTCAAATATACAGCGGGCAGCCAACGAGGTTTATGAACAAGGCGGAATAACTTGTCGGTCAAAACAGTGGCACTTGGCGGAACGACAGCAAGGTAGAAGTCCGCAACGGTTCGGGAATAAAACCAGCAGTTTGGAGCGCTGAACGAAGGGACAGAGGTCTGATAAACTTGAGCAGATAACCGACAGTATTACGGTTGAGACGGAGCGCGCGTAGGACGCTCGTCCGTCCAGGTGTCAGGCTTGGACGATAATCAAAGATACGCAGATTGCCACGAAGACAGTGACACGCACGTCTGAAGACTGACTCGGGCAGAAGTATCGATTGTAGCGACGGACTGTATGGTGCCAATATGCAGAACGAAGATCTGATTGGGTGAGAGCCGGTTGGAGAAAGACTGCAAATCTGACGGTTAAGACAGTCAAACGAACTGTCTACCGGTTAAAGGATAGCGCTGGCAGCACGCGTAAAGCACAGGTGGAACAGTTGAAAGTTAAGGCCGCGGGCCGATTGTAAAGAAGTCATGAAGCTGTGAATGCTCACGCAGTTGTAATTGAGGAATTGGCAGAATTAATAAACAGGTTGGAACACGACTTGGTTGGAAGTCGGTTCCTCACATTTATGGTGTCAATGTGTTCGGTTGTTTATTGAAGCTGTTGGTTATATGTTGAACAGAATTATGATTGAATGTGATTTAATATAATTGCTGTTATGTGTTTAGAAATCAGTTATTAATTGAAAGAGTTCAAGTTAAAAGCTGATATTATAAATCTAAAGGGAAATAAGAGTGTTAAGGCGTAGTCCGTATACGCCCGAACCCGGCGTAAGGCGGTGCCGCACCCCCTTATTACGCAAAAAAAATATAGGGGCGTGACACTGCTACTCGGCCTCAAAGTGAGACTATCACCAACACAACACCTGACCGATTCACGATAAAAATGAAGAGTCACTCCATAACGATCACACTCAACCAGGGAGTGCTCGAATTTCACAACTCGCCTCAGGTCTATCTTCTGGACTGTGCACACAGCGCCACAGGGTGACCTCTCACAACTCAAAATAGCCCACACTCCTGAGCGCACCACTCTGCCGAAACCCTCATCTCTAATACCAACTTAGAAACTGGAAGACTCATAAAATGAGCTTGTTTATTACATTACAAGGAACATACATTTATACAAAACTCATTATAGCGATTCACCTACGATTATTTATTATCTACCTAAATCCGCTGGCTGTAGCCGCTCAACGCCAACTATAGTTGATGACCCGCCGAACCTGTACTCTAAACATTCGTTGTATTCCTCTATATTAATCTAGCTACTGCATTAATAGAGAGTATTTGGAATTAATATCTTCCAACATTTTATTTCCATGTGGCCCTTTTATGAGGATTAATTATTTAAACAAACAATTGCATTCTTTTTTAAGTCATCAAGATGTCTGTCATTCTTTATAAGTATGGTTTCCATTCTTTATAAGTATGGTTTTTATTGCCATGTGACCTTATTATGAGGATTAATAGTTTAACAAACATTTGTATTCTTTTTTAAGTCATCAAGAAGTAACTAAGCGCAAGTAGTTCCTTTTACTTCACACAATTCTATTTCAAGGAATGCAAATTTTTTAAACCCTAAACTTTTTGTAGTACTTCAGTTAATTAGGTTTATTTATTTTGGAAAAGTTTAACGTATGGGTTGATAGAAGCTAATAAACACTTATTATCAAATTTAAAATAAAAAATAAATTTAAAAATTTTAAAAAGCAATATTTGGTATTATATAAAATGAAAATGAAAAATGAATATGCATGTTGAGTTATTTTTAATAAATTAAAATTTTTATAAAACATCAATAATCTCAATCTTAGTATGATAAGTAGATTTGTTCTTGATATTAAAAAGAATTCACTCACTATAGGTTGCAAATAAAATATAATATTTCATGTCCACATAACATAATATAATTTGACATCAACTTTAAAAAGAGAAAGTAGATAAAGTAATTAACGGTTAAAAAAGCATATATACAATGTAAATCACATCATGATGTGATTTTGTATTAACGACAGGGATAGGGTTTTATAGATAACAATTTGATTATCCTGAATTTCTAAATTTTTGCTTGGATTAGGTCAAGTGTTGAGTTCAAGTTATTCATTAATTTTTGAATATAGGTGTGGCATGACACTTCTCACCCAGTTTGAATCTTCTTAGGTCAAACATCTGATCACATTTTGATGTTCAAAATGTTGAGAATTCAAACATTTGATCACAGAAAATCTCCAATTAATTTTGAAATAGCTGCCAGAACATTATGAAGATATTTCAAAATTAACTGGATATTTCAAAATTAACTGGAGCTAGTGTGATTTAGAAGTTTGAAATTCTCACTATTTCGAACATACTTTGTCCATCCTAACATCTCCTTATCACAGAAACTTCATTTAAATTTAGAACATTTCTACCTTCACGAATTGTTTTTGAATAACTAGCTGAATTTGTCGGAAGCAGAGTCCTGGTTACATGGTTTGGTTCTAGCAAGTGTTGTTTGCTTATTGTTTTTTTAATTTTTTTTGTGAATGTTCTCACAGGCTGCTATGGTACCACAAGATGGAGATGTAGCACGGGCGGGCTGGACAAACCTGCAATACAATTTTGACGGCCCTTACATTTTGTGATATATGTTCAGTCATGCCACCATGGTGACTTCTAGTTTTTCTCCTTTTCAAGGAGTCAATAGAATTTTTTTGAAATATAGTGAATCAATCCTCTGGCCGCTTCACTAAGCGGCTATAATATACTGTAATGTCTGGAAGATATTAATGGACAATTTTCAATATACAATGGAAAAGAGAGTTCTGAATATCTTAATGTGAAAAGAGGCGGCTGTAATGTCCAGAAGATATTGATATACAGTTTTCAGTATAAAATGGAAAAAAGAGTTGCGGAAATTCTTAATGTGAATAGAGATTTATTTTTCAAGATGTAATTGATATACATTATATATCAATATAAAATGAAAAAAAGAGTTGCGGAAATTCTTAAGTGAATAGAGATTTATTTTTCAAGATGTAATTGATATACATTTATGATATTATCAAGGTTTCTTTTATTACATGGTGGCTGGGTATGCTCAAGTAGTTGGAGCTGTGGGGAGCTCCAGCAACCCCACGAAAATAGGTGTGGCATGATTTGTCCTTTTTCCATTTTAAAAAGGATTAAAAATATAATTAGCGCGTAGTCTATTTAAAAAGATTATAAATATAATCAGCTTTTAGCCTTTTTTTAATGGCTATTTTTTCGTTGAAAGGATTAAAATATAATAACCAAGTAGCAAGCTTATTTTAAGCTGACAAAAGTTGATTTTTTGAGGGCCACATAGATATTAAAATTGCTGTTGTTTTTATTGTCCCATCTTGGGAAAATTGGTACTTTATTTTATGTTAGCAACCTAGAAAATTGGCACGGATGATTAGCGAGGAACTAGAAAAGAAAACAAAGATGTGCTCTTTCGAAGTGGGGACGGTCCATCAAAGTTTGTTAGTATTCATTTCACACCATCTGTCCTTATCATGGGTCCTGGGCATATCCGTCCACTTGGATTCAGTTGGTTTTCCCAAGTTATTTATGATTAGTTTTTAAATAAATCTCCCAGTTTTTTTCTTCCGAAGATATTTATGATTGGTTTTAAAATAAATTTCTACTTTAGAATGCCGAACCGTACACCGATGGCTTATGGCAGTATTTACTTATTTTGGAGACTTTGGGATTCCATCACATTATTAACCAACTTAGAATTTGGGCAGTTTTCTTTGGCAAAAAGTGAAAATTAACCTTTGATTATCGCTACAATTATTTAGATATATAGAAAATATATAATCAAAAAACTAATAGATAAAAGGAAAATTAATAATTATTACGTTGTAAGGCATTCCCTTTGAAATCAACTATCCTAAATGCCTCCGTGTCATAATTTGTACTGTTAGATATTTTGTTAGACGATTGAATTAAGATGATTCGTTGATTTGAATGCCATGACGGTTGCATACAAACTACTTTCCCTGGGGATTCAAACGTGTTTATTTGCCGTGCGTTTCGCTTTGGATAGCTAATCGGTTTCTCTCCCACAATCTTGATGCTCTCCACATCTCTTTGATTGTGTAGTCACGCAGGATGGATGCTCTCCACGTCTCTTTGATTGTGTAGTCACGCAGGACGGATAGGAGATGCATCACTCTGGTTCAGTTATTGACGACTTGACTTCGAGGACCGTAGATTTCAGAGCTCTTGTCTAATGGTGGTAATGTTAATTCTTAATACAATGCGAATGTTAAGAAATCTAAACCGCACAAAGAAACCATGAAAGGAGTCGAGAAAGTTTTGGCAGTTTTAAGAGAAACCACTTCAACGTAGACAACTCCGCACCCCTATTATTTTCTGTCAGACCACTTATACGAAAACTGGTGATAAACTAACGAGTAACTTGTGAATTGTTTGGTTTCTAGAAAAAATACGTGTTTAAGCGATGCCGCGAAATCTAAACTTTTTAACTGGGTTTTTCTTCTATTCCACACGAAGAATTGTATGCTTTCCTTATGGTTGATGTGTAAATAGCAAGAAGAAGCAGAAATTCCAGGATATGATCCTTGCAGGTATCACTACATTTAAGCGTATCTTAATAGCCCGGATGTTCAGAAAGCCATACATGCAAATGTGACAAACATACCTTATAGCTGGACCTCGTGCCGGTACCAGCCTTTAGACTTAAACCTAGTTAATGATATCAATTACTGTGGCAAATTTAATTTTCGAATCGTCTGGAATTTATCACTTTACTGCTGAAACATAATTTCATGTGACTACGTACCAGTGATGTTCTGCCTTGAGTGGATTCTGTTTCAACAGTCTTACCAATTTATCGTCAACTAATTGCAAGTGGGTTGCGGATAATTGTTTTCAGGTATGAAATAAAACAATTTTGTTTTCAGTGATAGATACAATTGCCAAACAATTTTGTTTTCAGTTATGATAATAAGAGAATTTTAATTACAATTGCCAATTTATTGATATCATAGTTACATAATTACATGCATTATTGGTTAATAATTTGTAGAATGATAATTTGTATCCCATTTATATAATTTATTATTTGTTAATAATGTGTACAATGATAATTTGCATCTAATTTATATATTTTACTATTTAATTAATGTATATATCTAATTTATA
>APFE030806137.1:30575-54355 GCA_000404065.3 Pinus taeda | reverse complement strand
AGAGAGAGTTGTAGCTCTCTGCAGGTTGCAGCTTGCGTACTGGGAAAGGACTGCACCAGTACAAAATCATTGTAAAAGAAGTTTCTAATTGAAAGAAGATAGAGACATATTGCAGCAGGTGGTTTTCACCCACATTGGGTTTCCACCTTATATCTGGTGTTCTTTGGTGTGACTATCTGTTTTTCTTGTTCATGCTCATTATTTTATGGTACTGACATACAAAGTAATGATCAATATCTAAAGAATAATTCAAAGTATAAATAAGGAAGATATATTGAAAAGAATTTGATAATACTGATTCACCCCCCCTCTCAGTATTATTTTCAACACACCACAAGAAAATGGTGTGTCAAAAAGGATGAACAGGACAATCATGGAGCGTGCAAGGTGCATGAGATTTCATGTAGGATTTCCTTTACAATTTTGGGTAGATGTTGTAGATACTATTGTTTATCTATTAAACAGATGGTCTTCAAGTTCCTTGGATGGTGATATTCCAGAGGAGGCGTGGATAGGTAAAAAGGTAAACTACTCATTTTTAAAGACTTTTGGCTCTGAAGCCCTTGTCCACATTAATAAAGAAAATAGAACAAAGCTTGAGGCAAAATCAAAGAAATGTACCTTTATTAGATATGGTGTTAATGATTTTGGTTCTCTCTTTTATGATTATGAAAAACACAAAATCATTAGAAGTAGAGATGTCATATTCAATGAAAAGGTTTTGTATAAGGATCAGCTGTAGGAAAAGAAACGCGAAAAAGAAAACAAAGAATACATAGTACTTGATGAGATCACAGAAAAAGTGATGGTGCTTGAAAATCATAATGATCAACAACCAGAACAACAATAGAAACAACAAAAACAACAAGCACCTCAAACACCTGAAAGTGGTGTTAGAAGATCTACTAGGATAAGTAGACCCCCCAAACAATACTCTCCTTCATTATATTATGTATTGTTGACTAATTCTGGTGAACCAGAATGTTATGAAGAAGCGGTGTAGGTAGAAACCAGGAAGAAGTGGGAGCAATCCATGAAAGAAGAGATGGAGTCCTTAACACATAACTAGACTTGGGACTTAGTCAGGTTGCCTGCACGTGAAACAGCATTGCAGAATAAATGGGTTTACAAGTTGAAGGAAGAAGATAGAGGTATAAAAAGGTATAAAGCTAGACTTGTGGTGAAGGGGTTTGCACATAAAAAGGGTATAGACTTTGATGAGATATTTTCTCCTTTTGTTAAAATGACTTCAATCAGAACTATTTTAAATCTAGTAGCAGCTGAAGATTTGCAGCTTGAGTAGTTAGATGTAAATATAGCATTTCTCCATGGGGATTTGGGGGAAGAGATATATATGCAGCAGCCACAAGGATATGAGGTAAAAGGGAAAGAGAAACTAGTGTGCAGGTTGAAGAAGATCTTTTATGGCTTAAAATAGGATCTAAGGTAGTGGTATCTAAAATTTGATAGGCTTATGTTTGAACAAGGTTATACTAGATGTCACTCTAATCATTATGTTTATCTCAAAAGGAAAAATGATGGTAGCTATATTATATTGTGATTGTATGTAGATGACATGTTTGTTGCAGGTTATAACATGCAGGAAATAAATGTGCTCAAAAGAAAATTGGCAAAATCATTTGCAATGAAGAATTTGGGTGCTGCAAAACAAATCCTTGGTATGAGAATAACCAGAGACAAGAAGAATCGAAAATTAACATTGTCTCAAGTGAGTACATAGAAAAGGTGTTGAAAAGATTTAATATGCAAAATGCAAAACCAGTGAGTATACCTTTGGCTATCCATTTCAAACTAAGTAAGGAGATGTGTCCTAAGACTCTGGAAAAAATGGCTTATATGTCTAAAGTTCCATACACATCAGCAGTTGGAAACTTAATGTATGCAATGGTCTACACAAAATTTGATATTGCACATGTAGTGGGATTTGTAAGTAGGTACATGAACAATCCAGGAAAAGAACATTGGATGGCGGTGAAGTGGATTCTCAGGTATTTGAGAGGTACCATAAATCAAGCATTATTCTTTCGTGGTTTAAACATTGCTCTACAGGGATATGTTGATGCAGATATGGCTGGTGATAGAGATAACAGGAGGCGAACCACAAGGTATCTGTTTACTGTAGGTGGAACAACTGCCAATTGGGTTTTAAAACTGAAGTCTTGTTGTACTCTCAACAATGGAAGCAAATTATGTTGCTGCTACAGAGACTAGTAAAGAAATGATTTGGTTACAAAGGTTTCTAAATGAATTGGGTAAGAAGTAGGAGTTGGGTAGGTTATACAGTGACAGCCAAAATGCCATACATCTTGCAAAGAACTCTACATTTCATTTCAAGACTAAACATATATAGCCCAAGTACGATTTCATATGGTCAGTGTTGGAATATGGACAGTTGAAGCTGGAAAAGATACACAGTAGCCAAAATCCTGTAGATATGTTAACAAAAGTTGTAACCAGGGAGAAACTGAGATTCTGCTCAGTTTCAACTGGTCTTCAAGTATGATGAAGAAGATGAGAAACAACCAGGTCCAAAGTGGATTCATTGTCCATCAAATGAAGCAATGGTGGAGTTGCTATAATCAGTCTCCAAGTGGTAGATTGTTGGGTGTGGAGCCTGATTATCTTCTTTATTCATAGGGATCACCCCATTGGACCCCAGTTTGTAATGTGGCAGAACCGCTGCCCGTAATAGTTGTGCTACAAGGGAGATCCAGGGGGAGGCAGTTGCGATCTTTGGGAGCCCCCCCAGCGAGGGATCGGGGGCAGCATCCCTGAACCTAAAAATAGATGTAAAATTGCCTTGTAAAATGTTGTAATTTCGTAGGCAATCTAGGTCGTTCATTAGGCAGAGATCTGACGATAGAAGTTATGCTTAATTTAGGGTTTTTTTCCCTAGAAGGCAAACCCTCGCTATATATGATGGAATTGTATTGCGTCTATGTACATTAGTATTCTGAGTGGGAAAGAGAGAGGACATATTGTGAGAGCGAAGAGGGAATGACAACGGATCTGTTGTAGGTTGTATCTCTTCAGTTTGCTAGATAATATAAAATGAAGGATTGGTTATTTCTCCATGAACATAGCCCAAATTGGGTGAACCACATATATCTATGTCTCTCTTGTTTTATGTGTTTTTTGTGTTTATATTTCTGCAATATATTTTATGTGTTCCATTTCTCTTTAATATATAATTTTCTAACAATCTTTGAAGATATGAAGTTAAAAGGTATAGATGTGGAAAATATTGTTGAAAGTGCTACAGAAACTCAGACTTCTTACTCAGCGAAACTCCTCCTATAAAGCTGGAAGCGTATCGGAAGCTCTAAGGGGCTAAATTCTACTTCGAGGAGTAAATCATAGTAGATCAAGACCTATGCGGGATGTGACGGAGGTCAAACAACCCAGCAGACAGCACTCGACAAAACCCAGAAACATATCTGATAAAACCCGGAAACCCTAAAAATCACAGGTACTGACCTGTTTTCAGGGGGATCGCACTTTTTGGGCTAAAAAGTACGATTTATACTCCTTGATTCTCGGCCGGCAGATCTTGAAAAAAAATGTCGTCTCTATCGCTGCTGGTTCAAGTGACCTATGAAAAGGACCAAAAAACTTGTGAAAGTCATAAATTTGATAGATCTAGGATTAAAAATCTAGTAAACAACATTAAGAGACTAGAAAAAGAAGAAACCCTAAGCCGAAAACTGAGGGTCGCCCAGGTTTCTAGATCTGAAGTATAAAACCAATGGAGTCGTCAATTTTGTTGTAGTGTTTTCTTCTCAAAGATGCACGAAAAGAACCCACTTAGGGCTATGGATGAAAAACAATCTCAACAATATAAATGGTTTCTAAACATTGTAGATCTACAATAATTGATAGAAATAAAAGTTGCCAAAGTCCTAATCTATGACATAATCATAACTAAACAACAAAAAGAAACAATAATAACTTGAATCATCCAATGGAAACTTGATATACAAAGAATAGATTTTATTATAACACCTATGAAGGGAACAAATAAATGTTACCAGTCCCCCTCTATGGGATGGGTTCTTGGCTATCCTCAAATGTATTCAGCTTGCGTAGAGTCTCTCTCTTTTATAATGTGAAAACCCGACAAAATAAAATGATTGAGCTCAATGGGAACTCAAATGGCAGAGAAATGATGTGCAACAATGAAAATAATCCGAGTTACAACAGTGAGTGCAACAATGAAAATAATCAAAAGTGAATAATGAATGGAAAACCCTTCTATTTATAACAAAATATCAAGTTATCCTCAAATAATGAGCAATAATAAAATATTATTAACCCCATTCTTGGAATGACCACTTAGAATATTTTATTATATTTGGTTAGGAGGGGAAAAGTATTTAAACTTTTATTTAGAAATAATAAATAAATAAATGATTATTTATTTATCATCTCAAGAAATTGGTTAAGAATAATAAACAAATAATTATTTATTTAATTATTCCTAAGGGATTTAGTCAAACTTGACAAAGAATAATAATTAATTAGTGATTAATTAATTATTATTAAAGAAAAATAAGATAATTAATGATTTATCTATTTCTTTTTCATAGCTGGGTCAAATACAAGGAATATTAATTAATTAATGGTTTAATTAATTATTCCTAGAAGAAAATCAAATAAATAGTGACTTATTTAATTATTCTTCATGGGTTTAATTATAAATTACTTCACAAAGGTGGTTTATTAAGTAATTTCTCATAGTGAAAGCAACTTTACTATGGTAAAATTAGCTTTACATGGTGTACTTCGATCCATCTAGTAAGTTAGGCTAGATGATCACTTTTTTGGTGATAACACAGTCTACATCAACAAATCCATGGATGTCTAAAACTATGTCCAATCACAGCCTTCATTGGTAGCACAAACCATAATCACTAGTACCACGCAAATACTTGAAAACCTATTTCATTGTTGTCCAATGCTCCTTCCCTAGTTTTGACATAAACCTGCTCAATAATCCCATTGCATATGCAATGTCTAGTCTAGTATAGACCATTTCATACATCAAGCTACCAGCTACACTTGCATATGGAACACGAGACATGTCTTCTTCCTCTTCTTATGTCTTAGGACACTGTTCAACATATAACTTTAAACCTACAAGAATAGGAACCTTCACCGGTTTACTATCTTGCATATTAAGGCTCTGTAGTATTGTCTCAACATACTTCCTCTGGTTTAACCAGAGCTTCCTCTTTGCCCAATATCATTTAATTTACATGCCCAAAATATTGTTTGCACCACCAAGATATTTCATGTCAAATTTTGAGAACAATTGGGTCTTCAAATGTTGTATAATTTATTTTTCATTGTCAACCAACAACATATCATCCACATACAAGATCAGATAAATAACACAGTCGCTAATTAATTTAAAATACACACAATGATCTGCTTTTATTCTCGAGAAGCTAAGTCCTCGTATAAATGTATCAAATTTCTGATACCACATCCTTGGTGATTTTTTTAACCCATACAGAGACTTTTTTAACTTGCATATCAATTCCTTCTTACCCTTCACTGCAAAGCCTTCAGGTTTCTTCATGTAGATCTCCTCTTCCAGATCCCCATGAAGAAATGTTGTCTTCAAATCCATCTAGTCTACCTCAAAATCAAATGCAGCAGTAACAGATAAAAGTAATCTAATAGAAGGTACCTTGGCAATAGGAGAAAACATATCACCAAAATCAATTCTCGGCACCTAGGAATAACCTTTTTCTGCTAACCGAGATTTGTATTTTCTACCTTTCCTTTTGTATTCATCTTCTTCTTGAACACCTATTTTCTACCAATGGTTTTCCTTCTAGCCAGCAACTCCACCAGATCCCGAGCCTCATTTTTGTGAAAAGATGCCATTTCATCAACCATGGCCTCTTTCCATAGTTTGTCATCCTCTGAATCTATTGCTTCCCTTACAATTTTTGGATTATCTTCAATAATAGATAAAGAAAAATTTGAACAGGAAGCAAATGGACTATACTTTTCTAGTTTCCTTCTTTCTCGAACTGATCTTCTCACAGATGGATTTTGTGCCTCTTCATCTTCTGATTCCTCTTTTGTTGTAGAGTCTGATTCTTCCTCATTTAGCTCAAACTTTATCTTCTCAAGTTCCTTTGGTAGGACTTCATGTTTAATAACATATTTAATCTCTCTAAACATCACATCTTGAATGTACACAACCTTCCTTGTTTCTAGGTTCCAAAGCTTATAACCTTTTAAATCATCCTTATACCTAGTAAAGATGCATTTTCAGATTTACTATCCAACTTTGTTATTTTCTCCTTTGGAACATGTACATATGCATCACATCCAAATACCCTCAAATCTGAAAAATAAGGTTTCTTACCAGTCCATACCTCTTGTTGATTCTTATCCTCCAACGCTGATGAAGGTGATCTGTTGACTAGGTAACATGCAGTCTCCACTACCTTTGCCCAAAATTCTTGTCCTAACCTGGCAACACTGAGCATGCTTCTTGACCCTTCCATCAACGTCTTGTTCATTCTTTCTCCAACTCCATTTTTCTCAGCTATGTATGGAGTAGTCTTCTACCGTGCTATACCACACTTCTTATAGAACTTTTCAAATTCCTTCTTGCAAAACTCTCCACCGTTATCTGTCCTCGACACCTTTATCTTCTCCTTTGTCTTGTTTTCCAGCAAAGCCTTAAATTCTTTAAACTTGTAAAAGACTTTAGATTACTTCTTGAGGAAATATATCCATGTATTCCTTGAGAAGTCATCTATAAATGATACATAGTACACAGACTTACCCAGTGATGGAACAGACACAGGTCCAAACACATCACTGTGCACAAGTTCTAATATTTGTTTCACCCCTCTTACCACCAAAGGGGAAACTCACTCAATTCTACTTCCCATATACACAATTTTCACATAAATAAAAATTCATAAAGAAATTATACATACCTTCTATCATACCATTATGATGAAATAATCGAAGGCCCTTCTCTCCGATATGTCCAAGCTTTTGATGCCATAGCATGGTCTTTTCTCTAAAGACTACTATATTTTCTTCTCCACTTTCAGGAACCACAGAACAATTGCACCCATCAATAACAATGCTACCTTGAAGCTTGTATAGAGTTCCAATCCGAACTCCTTGCATCAATACCAGTGCTCCCTTAACCATATTGCATGTACCTTTCTCGAACATTGTTTTTACACCTGCATCATCTAGCTTACTTACAGAAATCAGATTTCTAATCCTTCCACCTTACAACTTCAACTTGACTTTTCCATGACCAATGATTCTAGTCTTCCTGTCATCTCCTAAGAAGACATCACCACCATCATATTTCTCATACTCGCAGAAGCACTCTCTATCGGAAGTGAAGTGAAAGGATGCACCTGAGTCAATCAACCATTCCTCATGATCTACATGTGCACTTGAAGAAGAAGCAAAGTACAAATCCCCACCTTCATCTAAGTTGGTTTTCACCATTGCAAAAGGAGCATCATCATCTCCATTTCCTTTCTCAGGAGCTTTAGATTTACAGTCCCTTTTGAATTGCCATTCCTTTCTGCATTTCCACCACACCTTTACAAGCTTTCCTATAGATTTAGATCTCCCACTCGACGACTTATTTTTGTTTCTGTTATGCGACCGTCCTCGTACAGACAAGGTATTACCATTCTGGCCCTCCATATTTTTCCCTCTCATCTCCTCCGACAGCAAAGATGAGACTATTTCATCAAACTGTAAGGCAGTTGCATTTCTACCTATTACAACAACCAGACTATCCCACGAATCTGGTAGAGAACACAACAAACTGATGCACTTATTTTCATCTGAAATTTTAATACCAATAGATAATAATTGGCTTACCACAATACTAAATGCGTTCAGATCCTCTGTCACCAAGTCTCCATCTTTCATCCTCAGGTTATATGGTTTTTTCCATAGGAACAGTTTATCCACAGAGACTTAGACTACTACAAATTTCCTAGCTTGTCCCACAAAGCCTTCGTTGAAGCTTCCCCAGATACATTCAAAAATACTGAATCTAATACACACAATTGTATTGTGCTCTTTTCCTTCTTATCCAACTTCGCCCAGTCTTTAACTGACATTGTCGTTGATTTAGTACCTGGATCTACTGTAATTCACTGATCTTTATCCACAAGAAGATCCTCCATCTTGAGTTTCCACAACTCAAAACTCTAACCCTTAAATTTCTCGATCTCTATCTTTCCATTGCTCGTCATCTTCTTTCACCACAAGAATCGATCTCGCGGATCTCCCACTGAACAGAGTCTACCACAGGCCCGAGAAAAAACCCCTCAGCAGCAAAGGCATCCCCTTGAAGACAAAACAACTCTGATACCAAATGTAGGTTTTAACCTCATACAGAAATTACCTACATATGAATTCTAAAACAAAAAATAAATAATGGCGAGAGAATAAAACATAAAACAAATATACACAGAGATTTTCCCTTGGATCCAAAAACCGGGACTACCAGATTGATTTTTCATTATGTTCATTTCAATGTTACAATACATATATATACATGTCGAAGCATCCATAAACCTTAATCCATTAACCCTAGATTAGAACATAATTGTAGTTCCCTTGATCGGATCTACAAAATGCCATGGATAGAAAATCTTCATGCCCAAAACAATGGGTGAAATCCATGAACAAAACCATAGGTAGGTCCGCCCACCTAATATAGGGTCCAAAAAAAAATCCCAGGGCATTGCCCCAGACCCCGTGCACAGGGCTACCATCCCCTTGTGACCCCTCGGCAACGCCAGATGCAACGTACAAGGGGGCCTACCACCCCCCACACGTGGAGTAGTCGTGGAAAGAATATAACACAACCCAACACTAAAAATATAGTAGTAGCAGCCGGAATCAAACCTGTGTCACACATGTATGAGACTAACTTAATTGTTAATTCCTCTAATTACAAAAAAAGCAAAATATTTTTTATTCTCTATATTAATATAATAATGAATGTGTAAATACATTAAAAAAAATCCCTAAATTTAAATATAATATTTTATTGTTATCATAACTAATTAATAAAATATCCCACCCACAATTAAACTGAAAAATAATTCCCCGGCTGCGGGTGTTATGTAATGCATTGAATGAGGAGGCGGCCTCATTAAATGACAAGTGGCCGCCAGCTCAAGCCAAGTGGTCCGAAGCCTCGAGAAGGCATCCCCTCGGTCCGGCCAACATTAATGGTGGAGGGAGAATTACCGGTTGCAGAGGTATATTGGTCGGTTGCTTCAGATCGACGATGAGAGGGGTTCAGTTGGAAGGTGAGCGAAGCTCTGTCTGCAGAAAGCTCTGTCTGGTCTCGTTGGTGAGTGGTGTGTCTGGCTGTTGGATGTCTGCACCGCGGGTGCATGAGCCCAAGCACAGACCTCGTCCCTCGGCTCTAGAGGCCCTGGTTTTAAGCCTGGATTCGCAGAGAATTCGTGGCTCTGTATTGTGGGTAGGCGCATGGTTTGTCATTCTGTCCTGTATCAGCATTGTTGATGAGCGCCTTCGACCTCCAGAAGCTCTGAGTGTCGCGGCGTCTCAGTTCCTTTGTGTCCCGGTTCGAGATTTGGTCCTTTGGCGCCTTGGTCAATCCTGGTTCTGGTCGGTTCGGCCCTCAGGGAGCAATTCTCTCCGCGCAGCTCCTGAACAGGCTCGGCTCTCGACCTGGGTGGTAAGCACGGCTGTTAATACTTGTGTTCCATTACCTGTTTTGCATTTGGTGTGTAAGCTGTTGCACGGGTTTAGTATCCTCAGTGGCGCACAACATTCGCGACCTCTGGGCAGAATTGGTTCTTTGTTGTTCACAGGATGCCGCGTGAGAGGCAACGTGACGCTTGCAGGCGGGGAGGCTCAAGAGGCGGTGCCAGAGGGCGGGCCTCATCGCCACGCTCCTCAGCATCCTCGAAGGAAATTAGCTCACCAAGAGCTCGCAGAGGGCGCGGAAGAGGCAGAGGAAGGGGATGAGTCGTGGTGTGTCCGTTCGGGGGGCATCCGTCAACCCGCTTCAGGTTCCCATGTATGCTGGACAATGCAGTCTACTATGTCTCAGTGCGCATCGAAAAATGCAATCATGCTGACCGACCAGAAGCCCCAACAGTACCACGGCCACCCTCGCCTATTCAGGGTCAGCGACTATAGCCTTTGGAAGCCTCGGGTGTGGTGGCGGGGGACAGAGCTAGACCAAGCGAGCCTACAAATAACCCCTCTAATTATCAGACAACTATGATCAACCCTCTCTTAGCCAAGTTATATGGTATTATTTTGGAAAAGAAGTTGAGCATATGGCTTGAAAATGAAGGTAAACGGGCTAAAGGCCAAGCGGGTTTTAGAATGCATCACTCGACAACAGACCACCTCATTACGCTTAGGGTCATTGTGGAGGAATGTCGTAATGATAAATCCAATCCCTTTTGTTGCTTTGTGGACTTTAGAAAGGCTTTCTGTACGGTTCCTAAAAACAACCTTTGGAATAGATTAGAAGAACTAAACATTCCTTTTGAGTTGAGAGTTGTCGCTATAAGGTTATACGAGAATGTAATTGCCAAGCTGAAAAACAATGAGGGGTGGTCGAAAGATATTAAATGTAATATCGGAGTTAAACAAGGTTTCCCCCTCTCCCCTACCCTATTTGGCATTTACATCGACAAGCTTGAAGGGTATTTAGAGGAAGCAGGATGTGCTGGCACGATCTTAGCTGGGATAGTCATCATCCTTCTTCTCTATACTGATGATATTGTTCTTCTCGCAAGGTGCCCATTTGATCTTGATAAGCAACTTAGGCTTCTTAAGGATTTCTACTCTACCATGGGTATGACTGTTAACACTGACAAAAAAAAGGTTATGATTATCAAATCCAAAAAGGACACTTATGCTAATTTTATATATGACAATAATAACTTGGAGGAAGTGTATTCTTATAAGTACCTAGGAATTGATATTCATCACAAGCTCAACTAGAACTATAGCATTGAGAAAAGGATTAATGGGGGGTGGAAAGCTTATTTTGGTCTTCAAAATAATTGTAAAACGACAACCTCGTAATGTGGGATAAAAAAAGTTTCTCTTTGAAACTTTAGTCGCTCCTGTTATCTTATATGGATGTAAGGTCTAGGGTTGCAACATCTCTAGAGAATCCTGGAGAAAGATTGAGCAAATCCAGAAGCGTTTTATAATGTACAACCTGAAAATTAAAAGCAACACACCCTATCCTATTTTCATTATAGAAGTAGGTATTTCCCCTATCGAGAGCCTAGCTATGACTAGGCTTCTGGTGTACAAGCACAAACTCAATAACATAGGAAACCATAGACTTCCTAAGCTAGCTTTAAATTCCATCCAAAACCACCTAAGGCTCAAGTAGGGGTGGTATAAAGACACGAGGGCCTGGCTAAACCATTGGAAGATCAACGAGAATGATGCATTGCAAAACATTAATAACATTAAAAATATTGTTACTTCTAAGTTCAAAGAAAAAATGTGGTGTGAGAAAGATTTAGTAGCTAAAAGAAAATTAAGTTATTATAAGAAGGTCATCAACCCCACCCTAGAAGATCAAAAGTATCTTTCTGTTTTAACTAGCTCAAAGAAGAAAATTAATATAGCGAAGATTAGAACGAACTCCTATGAGCTCCATAGTGAAACAGGTTGTTGGGCAGTTCCTAAAACACCATGGATGGAAAGGATCTGCCATCTCTGTGAGAATAGGAATATCGAGGATGAAAACCACTTCCTCTTAGAGTGCCCCATGTACAACCACATTACATCTCAGTTTCATAATCATTGTCGCAATACTAACCTTCCTAGCCTTTTACGATGTCAAAATTATAGTGAGCTCGGGAGGCTTCTCTCCAAGCTTTTTGAGCATAGGAATAAAATCTTAAATCAAACTAAGTAATTTGTTTCTTTAGGTCCGATAGACCAAGTTTGGTCTCAGTGGACGTTAACCATCATAATCATCATCATCATTATTACAAATGAATTCCTTAATTATAATTTAATGTTTTTTTTATATATTTTTAGGTAATTAGGTTAATATTTTTAATATTTTTAAGATATCTTTTTAATTATTCAATTATTATTTGAATATTATTTTTTTTATTTTTAGTAATTTTAATGGTTTTTTTTTTAACTAGTACATATAAGGAATATCCTTTCTCTTAATCCAAGAGAATTGTACTTATGAATTTCTAATGGCAAGGTGCTATAGCAATGAAACCTCAACCAATTGAACTAACCCTAAGGGTTTCCAAACACACAACTATATTAGAGTAGGCCTAATGGTTAAGAACATGGGTTTCCTCATAAGAGGTCACAAGTTCAAAAGTAGAGGGGGTAGAGTACGTATGCCTTCCTATACTTAGGAGTTAGGAGTCAAATCATTGTGCAAAGGTGGGTCCCTTGTCCTATAAACAATGGGGCTCCATTATACATACACCGGATCCTTGGTCCCATAAACAAGGGGGTCCCATTATCCATACACCGAATCCCTGGTCCCATAAACAAGGGGTTCTCATACATCAATTTGGTGTGGGGTCCCCTGTCCCATAAATAAGAGGGTCCCATACACCAATTTGGTATAAACAAGGGGGTCCCATTATCCATACACCGGATCCTTGGTCCCATAAACAAGGAGGTCCCATTATCCATAAACTGAATCCCTGGTCCCATAAACAAGCGGTTCTCATACATCAATTTGGTGTGGGTCCCCTCTCCCATAAATAAGAGGGTCTCATACACCAATTTGATGTCTGGCTTGACGGGGCCTCTAAAAATAAATTATTATTATTATTATAAAATAAAATATTATAAATTATAAATTATAAATCAGCAATTTAATCGAACTAAATAACCAATTTATTTTTAAAAAACCAAAACGATATGCCGGGATAATAAAATATTGTTACATGACAGGTTATGCAGGTATACTTTCTTGCATAATTATTGTCATCCCTAACAACCGAATCTAGAGATCGTATCTAGCTGCTGACCTTGCTATCTAGTGACCTCTGCCAGAAAACTACTAAGAATTACGAATTGCAGGAAGAGCACCAAACGTAAAATTGCGAGAGGGAGAAGTGATCAGGTCTGTCAGCTCTGCAAACAACTGCAACAAGGCAGAAGATAGACATCCAAAAAAGCATTTATCAGAGATTGCCTGTGTGTGCACTGTGCATAACAGTACTGAGTACTTTTTCTCTTGCCAGAACAGTACTTAGTACTTTTTCTAACTAGATTTGATTTGCAATGTTCCATAATGAATACAGGTTCTTGTTTTAGCAAAATCGAGTACCTTTCACGTAATTAATATGTAACATGCTTTCACTTTGTAGCTTATAATGCATTCTACCTCTCGGCCATTCAATGGAGTGGAGGCCCCAACCCAGCGATGGTGACTTGTCATACTTTATGTTTAAAGTCCGTTGTTGTGCCACTGAGAGTGTATGTTGTCTCTGGGCTCATATCCCGCTTGTAATCAGCAGTGACGTTATCGTTATTGTGGATGGGCAAAGGAGCCACCATGGTGCATCAATTGTTGCATAATTTAATTCTATTTAAATCTTAATTACAAATGTAATGTGCAAGCCCACATTTGTGTCTTGGTGCCTTGGCATTTGGAAGAGATGCATAGAAGCAGCCCACATCTGTGTCTCGGTGCTTTGGCATTTGGAAGAGCTGCATACAAGCATTCTGGTGGCAATGATAAGTGAGAATAACAAGAACAATGCAGTTTGTTAATCTCCAATTTCTTTCTATGAGAATTGAATTTATGAGAATTGAATTAATGACTTGATGAGAACTAAATTCCACACAAATTAGTTAATCTATATTTCATGAGTAGATTCAAAGTTAGATGAAACAATTCTCATAACCCACTATGAGAGAAATGTGTAATTTCTTTTGTGCTCGCATATAATTCACATATGATGTTATTAAAAAATATATTAATAACAAAAAAAATCAATGCCCATTACAATTAAAATATTTCAATGTTCATTTTATTAAATAAAATTTGTGAAGAGGTGTTATTCTTGAGTAGATAGTGTTATTTCTTTTTTGCTCAACATAGAGTTCACATGTGGAATTTAAAAAAATATTAATAACGAACAAGTATTTCAATGTTGTTTATAAATATAACATTAATCACAAAACAAAACAAAATTCAAATATCAAAGTAATGTAATGTATCAATTGAAAGTAAAAAAAATTACTATGGTTAACGATGTAGTAGGTGCTAGAGGGGTGCTCTATAACCGAAAAGAAATATTGAATTAACTTATTCTTAGAACCTAGGAATAACCTCAAATAATCAAGCTAAATCCTATTCCTTGTACCTTGAACTCAACTTGGCCTCCCCTCTCAACATCCCCAATCTCATCATTGTAGGGGATTCCAAGAATATTGTAAGACACCTCTAGTTGGTCTATGTTCCTTCTAATGCTAAATTGTCCTCGATTTTTCAATGCATTTTTTCTCTCCTTCACTTATTCTCCTTTGTCTCCACTAATCGGATTTAGGGAATGCTAAACTAATTTATTCTTGGAACCTAGGAATAGCCACAAACAATCAAGTTAAAGCCTGTGCACTATATATTGGACATCCCCTCTCAACATCCCCAATCTCATCATTGTAGGGGATTCCAAGAATAATAGAAGACTCCTCTAGCTAGGCTTCGTTCCTTCGTTCCTTTTGATGCTAGATCATCCTAGATTTTTCAAATGCTTTATTTTCTTTGCAATTTATTCCCCTTCATTTCCTCTTATCATTTTTTTCATGTGAATAATTCTCAATATGATTCTCAAATCTCCTTTGTAATTTAATGGGGGGACCTCAAGGGCAATGGTCAATGTCCCACCCTCCACATTCCTTGTTGGCTTCCTAAAATTCAAGACATGTCTAGTCAAACCTTTGTGGCTTCAATTAACCTCATGCATTGTGATCACATGACACATCATTCCCTCCTCAGTGTCACCCTCTGCCTCCCCCTATTCCTCTTACAATTTCCTCCCTAACATTTTCTTATGCTGTGATGGGATGATGCTAATGCTAAGGGATTTTAAGATTTGTACTTTCCATAACACTTGTGATTGGTCTTCAATGTTGATGGAACTAATCGTTATGACCAATCCTATCCTTCCTCCACTCATTTTGGTATTCAATTTGGGTTCACATCCACAATTCATCATAGTATCTCGTGGAGTCAAAACTCCAAGTGTACAGATGACTCTGGTAACATGGCCCCTCATTGACAATTATGGAAAAAAGAGAAAACAACATTTAAAGCCACTCTATAGTAGCTTGCAGTGGATACTGAAGAGATTCATTACTCACTCTACAATCTCAATTTACCATGTAGGTTGAGGCTTTTGTGGAAATTTCACTCTAGCATCATAGGAACTCCAACAACTTCAGGATTAGTGTGGACATTGACGCTCCCAACAAGAAGAATTACAATCCCAACAAGTGGAAACCATGTATATTCAATATTGATCAAGCCACTCAGAAGAGCCCCCCCAAACTCTACAGTTTCTCCACTTCCATACTTGAATGATATTACTCCTGGAAATTTACACACTGGCACTCATGCTTAGAAGCTTCACCATCCTAGTTTTGCAATCTAGATATTAGGAATATTTTCTAGGGCCTATAAAACTAGTTATATTATGACAATTTTGTTCTATTTGCTTTGTATCTCAATCAAGATACTTTTAAATTTACAGTCATGCTTTGGATTCTAGTTATGGCTACCATGATCAAAAATTTGGAATGCATCTTACCCATGCAATTGTGCTAATATAATTGTCTCATAGTTATTGTCAAAAAATAAAAAATAAATAATAAAAAAAACAACAAAAACAAAAACAAAAACTTTTAGTTAAAACATTTCAATAGTGTATTATACATGAAAAATGTGAAATGTATATAAAGAAAAATAAATTTTCTCGAAGTGAAAAAAATGATATTAGAAATAATAGTAATAAAATTACTAAAAAAAATCAATTCCTACACACATATGATATTTTAAAATTAAAATAAATTTATATAAACATATAATGGTATAATTATCATAATTGGAAAAACCAAAACTACACATTAAAATGATCTGTGTTGCAAAATTTAGAATATACTCAAAAACATTTTTTTTTATTGGGACATTCTCCAAAACTTATAGTTATTAGTATATCACATATATTATATTATATTGTATTAACAATTAAAAAAAAAAATATAACTCGACATTTAACATCGTCAAAGGAGTATCTTAGTAATTCATGTTTATTAGGATACGACTTAATTAAGGATGGAAGGAGCAAGGGAGTGCTTTATCACTCTGTGAGCAAAGCAATATAGATTGGCTTGGGGCTTGGGCATAACCACAAATAATATGGTAGAGGCATATGCAATGTATCAAGGTCTGGTTTAGTTGAGAAAATTAGGAGCTTATGAAGTGTTGATAATTGGGGATTATGTAACTCTAATCTATCATTTATTTGTTGGCTCTCTTCCTCCAAACTTGAGGTTAAGAAATCTCTTTCAAAGAATAAAAAGACTCCACAATCATATGTTGGTTAAAAAAAAACATAGTTTTAGGGACCAAAACATGGTAGTATACCAAATGAAAAATTTGGGCACCACCATGAATAAAGGGGATTTGTAGTGGCAAGGAATAATGGGGTATTCCCCTCTACCTTCGCTTCAATGAAAAGTGTCATTGAAACAAAGAGGCCCTACTTGTAACAACCCGAAATTCAACAACCAATTTATGTGATTAATATCAACACCTAAACTATTCATCTAATTAGCATAGAAGTTCGAAAACCATGATCAGAGAAGACTTACATGTAGCAATGATATACCTTATGATCTCCTGTATTGGAGAATGCCTTGAGAAATGTATCTTGGGAAGACCTGCTTTCCAAGCTTGAATCCAAAATCAATAATTGAAATTTCAAGGCTATGAGACCCTTTATAGAGATTTCTAATGGGGAGGACCTAAGCAATACATAAAGTGGGCATTGGGTGCATGGGATGAGTTCTATATCCATAGATGGGTAGGGGGATCAAGAATAAAAGACCACCTTATCAAGGGGAAGGCACTAGCAACTAAAACATGGAAGAGACGGTTAAAAGGAAAGGAGGTTCTCTAGGCTAAAACTTAGAGTTAAAAATATGAAAACAATGCATTCATTCACATGGACGTGGAATCCCCCGGTTCATTGATATGGAATAACAAATGGAACAAAAAAACCTTAATCTAGAATCATTGCTTCTAGGAGGTTAAAGAAGGAACTATTGCACTCTTTTGGGATGATGCATGGTAGCAATTGGATAAAGTTGGAATTTAGGAAACTCTCTAACAAGTCGAAGCCTCCCTATTATGTATGGGATAGAATACCATGTGGAAAAAATGACAGAACCCATGAACTCTTAATCGTCCTCGTAGATAGCCTAGATAACAAGTTCCAAAGATTGATTGAGTTAGTTAGGGAATTCATAAAATCCCTAAATGATTTATTAAGGCCAAGGAATATTACATATAGATAAGGCTAGAACATTCCTTTACGGGGGCATGATAGAAAACATAACTTTAGAGTTAAACATGCATATTCCTTTGAATATAAGTACAACAATATAGACTAAAAGGTCATCCAGAAAAGGACGTAAAATATAGAGCTATGGAAAGAAATATTAGCCTTCCTATGGCTCTTAGCTAGGAATAGAACTTGAACTTAAGATGACATCATGAAAACAGGTTTTGAAAGCCCCTCTCTTTGCTACATGTGTCGATTTGAAGGAAAATTTTTCAGAACACCTGAGACTACAAGTGTTTAGTAGTGAATGTAAAATTGGACAAAGGGGAGAACATTTAAAAAAAATCAAATAATCTTAGAAATGACATTGTACAAACCTTTGAAAAATGGATATCATCATTGGTTTCTTGCTCTTGCATATCTAGAAAGAGTGCAATTGGTGCCTCTTTAAGCAACATAGGTATAATGGTGAAGACATTTAGAACTAATGCCAATCCAACATATGGGGCTTAATTGTAGTGGTCTCTTATTCAAAGGAGGCCAAACATCCTCAAGGCAGTGGAATAATAATTTTCTCAATATGGAAAATGAATCAACACATTCACATCAATACTCAACACATTCATGTCAATATGACCTACAACCAATCCTAAGCCCTCTTCTAAGGAAACATCGTCCAAACCTCCTCCCTAGTTTACCAAGTTTAACTTTGATGGTGACTCTAAAGGAAACCTAGAACCATTAGGGATTAAAGGATTTTTTATAGATTAAACGGGGTCCATCCTCTGCATCTCTCTTCATGTTGGTAATAGTATGAACAATAAAGATGAATTAGTGTGGAATCACTATGATTGTTGAAATTAATACAACTTGTTATCCAAATTGACTTTAACAACTTGGCCATAAAAGGAGATTCACAACTTCTCATCCAAGCCCTATCTAGGATACTTCATGTTGGAAATAAGAATAAACACACATATCCACACACACACATTGATTAGAATTTATTAGTAGGATTAATGTAAATATATGATCTTTCTATGTCTATCTCATCCATTATTTCCTCCCATGTGTGCAACAGAAATCGAATGGCTTTGAAAATAGAGTTAAAATGAATGGGTAAATTGAGTAAACTAGGACATGCTAAGGCCTTGGAGAGGTCAAGTTCATAATCAACTAACAGGAAATTGTTCTCATTTTAACATTAAATGATAATGAGCACCTAGATGGGGTGCTATATGTTAGCACCATAACCCTCCACATGAGCTAGGTGGAGCCCTACCTGAATGTTGATGTATAAGACACCGTGGAAATGAGGGGGTGGGGGTAGGACAAGGGCATTCATTCCCATACTAGTTTTCCACCCTACAAGTTTGTAATTGATTTCATGACAAGACTATAATTGTGTGTCAATATTAAACTAATGGGCACATGATTATTTCAAGCATTACAAGATGGAGACTCGGTCCAAAGTTCATGGAATTTCATGTAACTCTAGTATTTAGAGATTATGGAATACCCCTTCGTGAACCTAGTTTCAACAACTCACCTCTAATTCCACTAGTCAATTAACTCTTCTTATTTCCTCTACTTCTTAGCTTAATTGTTAATAGTTCCAATCTCAAGATCTTATCTTACAAATTTAGAATTATCTTAAGCTAAATTGGGTTACCCTCAATTTCTAGTTGATTTCAATATGAAGCTCGACCTTTTGTTTCATAAAAAAATTACCCCCACCCCCCCTGCCCCCTGACTTTACACCCTCTAAAATTCCTTCCTACCTTATACTCTAATTACCTCTACTATTTTCCATATTCACCACCTGCCTCACTTGCTACCCAAAACCTTTATCCTCTTGTGGTCTATGAACATGGTGAGATTAAGCATAGCACTAGACTCAAAATCCAGCAAGAGAGGGTCACATAGGAGGTTTAAACCACAAAACAAAACTATTATCTCCCATAAATTACCTTGGTATGTAATTAGAGTTGAGAAGGATGTCATGAAGGCCTCTAGGGATTTCTGTACTAGATTTTTTTATTGGGGTCAAAGAAGAGATGGCCCAAATGGAGGTTCTACAAAAGAGGAAGAGGCTAACCAAGGAGAAAATTGAGGCCAAATTAAGGGTTGGGTCCTTAATGTAGGATTCTTTTAGAACTGGGGACATTATCATATTTAGCTTTATAAAAAAATTAGCTAATGAATTCATTCATTACCCAAATTGTGGAGGAAAAATGTCTTCAATAATAGGCCATCCACCATAAGCTGGAACTAATAGATAGGAAATTTGGAGCTATATTCAAAGAACCATTTGAAATTTATATTATCTAGGATAATGGTGGTACTAATATGAAATATATCAAAGGACCTCAAGGATAAAATGACATTCATTACAACCTAATATTAATTTAAGAAGACTCTGTGTAAGTGGAAGAAGATTAAAAAGGGTTGACATAATCACTTAACCATGCAAGAGCTCCAAACTAAATATCCCTTATGTTATTAGCACTACTTAGGCTTTTATATTTTTTAAGGTTATAGGACTAGTTTGAGTTTTAAACTATTCTTGTTCTCTAACATCATGTAGTCCTACTTTTCCTAATGGTCAGCCACATTTAGACATGATTGTATTATTTTTTTAATATTAATATAATAACCTACTAGCTTACACACAAAAAAATAAGAATATTTTGTTACTAAAATTCCATGACTATTTATACCATAGGTAATACAACATCAAATATGTTCTTGTGGACGTAGAGAAAATTTGCATTATCCCACTTCCCATGTCTAGACATATGAGGTTTAGAAACATAGCATATAAATCCAAATATGATTTCTTACATTGCAAGGTTTTTATTATGTCAAATGGCATCCCTATTTTAGAATTGGGGTTCCAAACTACAGGTTTTTTCAATAATAAATATTAATTATATGGCTAAGATTCAATATGTAGAAATTCGTAGTAGATTCAAACTACTAATTGTAATTTTCTAAAAATAAAAATTTGATTCTACTCTACTCATCAGTGGAAACAATTAAACGATCGTACAATCACAAAGAACACAAGAGAAAGAATTCAATCAACACATTACACAATGAGTTCATGGGGAAATCCACAGCTAAAAAACCATGCTATTTGTGTATTGCACTAATTTGAATATATGAGAAGATTACAATGCTTTACTCAAGTTCAATCAACCTCTCCATAATCTCTATCTATCTCACTGCTTCCTAGAAAAGCATAGGCCAATACTTAACCATTTTTTTTTATTTCCCAAGTCCCTATTTCCTTGCGTTGTTCAATGAGGAATTAGGCCCCTATTTAATAGGAATTTTCCTCATCTGGATTACGCAATTCCTTTAGGCTCTTCCTCTAAATGCATGCACCATTTGTACAATTCAGATAATTATAAAACTGATAATACACCGCACTTGAACTCCAATATCAACTAGGTAACTCATAAGTCACACAAGCATGAGTTATTTATTGCTGAATTATCAGTTAATTGATTGAACAAATGAAGTTGTAGTACCCCACTGCTAGACCTCTTAGTAGTTCCTCCAATTTTTGGAACTAGTTTAACTAACTTTAACTCAGTTAAACTAATTTAAACTATTACAACTCAAATTAAACTCAATCTAGGAAACTAAAATTTATGAACCACTCTACATCACTCATGTTAGGCCCTAACCTAGAATTAACTAAGCTAACTAAGTGATAATAATCCAGTTAACTCATTCAAATTGTATTGTGATGTAGAATTGTAATTTTCTCCTAATTTAATTCAAGGGAAAATTAAATCATGATTTTCGTGTTGTCATTTTCAACACTCCCTCTCAACAAGAAAGGGATTCACATCTACCTTGATCCATCAACTTTGGAATGTAATGCATGCAACACCTCTCACTATTGTTATTGCTACTGCAACATCTCCAACTGAGAATAAAAAATAAATAAAAATAATCATTGAACCAATCTGCAACTGTCTACTAGGAAAACTATGTTGTTGTTGACTCTGCTACTGAGCCTCCTACTCTGCTGTCAGCACTACTCTACACTCCTATCTAACTGGCATTGATACTCCTACTACTGAATACCATGGGCCTCTATTGCAAGGTAATGGTCCATGAGACAAAAGCACCTTAATGGACCCTACCCGAATTTCTGCACTCCTCGACCAAGGATCTACATCACTCCACCTCACTCATGGAGGTATAGTTTCATGCAAAGAGAACTCTAATCTACTCATATTGTTGTTTTTACTACTCTGTTGCTGCTTCCGCATTGTTGCTGCAACTAATGCAATAATGATTCTGATCTCCCCAGATCCTGAAGTACTAGCTTCCATAAGGTTGCTCCCTCTAAAACTAGACTCCCTCTGAGTCTCGATCTCCCTATGGAAAACCTCTCTACTCCTCAATATACCAATGTCAATTATCACAACTACTTTTTGTGTCACTAAACATTGGCTTAGTAATCTGCCCACTAGCAGCCTTCTAGCTCCATTAAGAAGTCTACACATAGGGTCTTATGGATCTACCCTGAACTAGAGATCCATAACTATGCCTCCTAATAGTTCATTAGTTATTTAATGATCATTATACATGAGGACTTCAAGGGCTGGTTCTAATGTGAATCTTGCTCTGATACCATGTATAAATTCCTTGTAGATTCAAGCTACTAATTGTAATTTTCTAAAACAAAAGACTCGAATCTACTCTACTCATCAGTAGAAGCAATTAAACGATAGCAAAATCATGAAGCATACAAGATAAAGAATTCAATTAACACATTACACAATGAGTTCTTAGGGAAATCCACAATTAAAAACCCCTTCTATATGTATATTGCATTAGTATGAAAATATGAGAAGATTACAATGCTTTACTCAAGCCTGATCAACCTCTGCACTATCTCTATATGTCTCATTACTTCCTAGACAAGCCTAGGACAATACTTAGTCAATTTTATGCTTTCCCAAGTCCCTATTTCCTTGTGTTGTTCAATGAGGAACTAGCCCCCTATTTAATAGGATTTTTCTTCATCTGGATTGGGCAATTCCTTTAGGCTCTTCCTCTAACTGCATGTGCCATCTATACAATTCAGATAACTATACAATTGATAGTACATGGCCCTTGAACTCCAATATCAACTCGGTAACTTATAGATCTCACATGCATGAGTTATTTATTGCTAAATTGTCAATTAACTAGTTGAACACATGAAGTTGCACCCCACAGCTAGACCTCCTACTAATTCATCCAACACTTGGAACTAATTTAACTGACTTTAACTCAGTTAAACTGAATTAAACTATTACAACTCAAATTAAACTCAACCTAGGTTCCTAAAATTTAGGAACCACTTTACATGACTCAAGTTAGGACCTCAACTCTAATTAACTAAGCTAACTGAGTGATAACATCTCATTTAACTCTTAATTAAGTAAGTTAACTAAGTGATAACAACTCAGTTAACTCATTCAAATTGTCTTATGATGTGGAATTATAATTTTCTCCTAATTTAATTCAAGGGAAAATTAAATCAGAATTTTCTTGTTTCCATTTTCAATATAATAAACAATTGAATATATTTTATATTTATTAGAAATTGATACAAGAGATCAAACTCATAACCTAATCTTCACCATTATTTCCTTTGTTTCATTTTTTCTTTTATAATTTTAAATATTTATACTAATTGTGACAAAGTAATTTCTAACTGGGACAAAGTGTCCAAATAGTTTTCATTTCAATTTCCATTTCTCCCATGCAATTATATCCTCTTTCCCCATTTTCTATTTCAAAGACTTACAACTCGTGATGTTTATGCATTAACAATGTAAACTTTGAAACGAGAATTGATACATTTATTCGTTTTTTTTGAGATAGAAAAAAAGTCATGTGATTTTGAAAAACGTTGATTCAAAATACACTATTTTTTTCGGAGCATATTTTTGACACCTTAAATTTTCTTACGTATCAAATATAAATATTCGTTTTTAAATGTTAATGATTTTCATGCTGGATTTGAAACGTATTGATGCAGCATCAACCCGTTTCACTAGAAGGCTTATTTTTGACACTTTAAATTTTTTTATGTCCAATTGTTTTTAAAATCATGATTACTTAACAAATTTTCTAGTAGTCTTATTTCTTTTTTTTTAAATG
>APFE030806137.1:2459-29871 GCA_000404065.3 Pinus taeda | reverse complement strand
TGAAAATTTATCTTAAAAAAAAACAAACAAACAAACAAAAAGAGACGATATTTCAATATCAACACTTTTCTTTTTCAGGGTGTTTTTTGCACAATTTTTGCACAAAAAATTGGTTTTCACTGCCACTTTTAAAAGATGTTGAAAATTTACCCTAGAAAAAAAATGTTATTCCAAGATCAACACTTTTCATTTTCGAGTTGATTTTCATATTTTTGGGGGATTTTTTGGCTACAATTCTTATTTGGACTGTATAGTTCCTATTTCAAAGCTTACATTGTTTGTTGTTAAAAAGGATTTTGGAGTTTATAATTAGGCATGCCATAGGATGCGAGCGAGATTTGTTATCATAGAATCGAAAAATCATAGGCAAAGATGGAGAAAGATGCCTCCAAAATCGAAGGCATGTAAACATAGGCCAAACTTTCCATCTCTTGTTAGACTAATACTCTTAATTTTTTAGTTTTGGAAAAAGAATTCCCCTATCCTTTTCTAAAAAATTATCCATAACCCAAACATTTTGTCAAAACCTAAAGCTTTCCATATTTACCGAATTAATGAGATATTTAAATTAAAAACTATAAGTTGTGTGAAAAGTTATGAACATAGTCCACAGGGTCTTGGACAGACGGTGATCGGGTGCTTTGTTAAGGCACTCCTTGATTTGAAGTCACCAGTTCAATTCTCCACCTCGATCGGGGTGATGTATTGGACATGATGTTGTGAAGATAAATCCCTTTTGCAAACAAAAGCAATCTCTCTAGCCCAATGAGTGGGTCTAGCAACAAACTAAACAAACTAATGCAGACTTTCCTAGCTTATGTTGAAAAATGCAGAGAGAGAGAAACCTACCTCGCTTTGATGCGAAACACTCAATCCTTTGATGATGACCTCGATCCCTTAGCTTCTAGTCTTACTCCTCACTATTCCTTGCGTCTGAATACCTGTAAGAGATATCAAAAGACAACAAGAGATACAAGAGCACACATAGTATATATCAAACATAAAATACTTGATATATCAAGGAGTATCAAGATAAATGCATAAATATTTAGACATTTATGGAAAGTGAAAATCAAATGTATACATTAATGAATCAAAAAGGGAAGCATACAACCATTGCCTTGATGTTGGAGACCTCCTTTTGGCTAGAATTGCAAGTCCATCCCAAGCCTCTTCAAGCACTCCTTCTCCAAGTTAGATGGGCAGCATTTGGGCATAATCTCAGCATAGGAATGCAGGAAATCAATGACCAACCATTTGGGGATGGAGGGAATTTGATTTATAAGAAGGGAGAGGGAGTTACAGATCCACAAAATATGGAGGAAGGTCCACATCTCAAGGGGAAGGCCCTTAAAGGTAGGATCAAGAGCTCCAAATGGGAGAGCTCAATCATATCTCTACCTAACAACATCCAACTCGTTGTTCTCGAAGTTTCTAGCATGTGAAATGTATCCTCAATTTTGGGAAAGCCCACCAGAAGAGATTTAACACGGGATTTCATATCAAAACCCATGCCAGTAGCACTAGGTCAAATAACTGCAACCTACCATCATCACGGGCAAGCATTGGAGAAAAGAGTGTTGGTCCTGAAATTTAGGGTTTCATTCAACCTTCTCCAGAATTGACTCAGGGTATTTTTTTGTCCATTCTTTAGGGATGTTTTAGTATGTGTTTCATGACGAGTACACTTCACAGTTGTCAACATTTTGGCACTTTGGGATGTCAAACAAGAAGTGAATAGGAAGTGTGACAAAATATTGTGTAACAGATGCCCCCTTAAGTATGAAGGCAGAAGAGGGAGTGATGGGTGAAATGTTTTACAAGTCAAGCAAGGACTGGAAAAACACCATCAAAAGACCTGTAAATCAAGCATGTACATATACATATTTGATATCTCTGATATAAGCATTCCTAGTGACACATCTCTAAATAGGAATCTAATAATGCATGAATCCACAACATGGATGTGGCCAACCAAATAGAAGGGATCATGTGCATGGATCCACAACATGGACACAACCATCCAAATAAAAAGGATCATATATATGGACCCACGGTATGGTTGCATCCATCCATATAGAGGGAAACATGTGTACAATCATGAATAACTCATAACTCCATGGAACCTAGATTTATCATATGAAACCTAGGGTCTTCAACCTTATCTCGATCTGCTCAATGTACAAATTCTACCATGTGAATAGATGTGTTGAAGTCGAACAAGATAGAAAACCACCTAATTATTAATCAAAGATGTAAACCGTTAATAAGCACGAGAGAAGCCACCAATAATGAAAATGGCTCTCAAGGTACAACAACACAATCCACGAGCATGAATAATGAAGTTGAATTCGAACACTTGCAGAATCATTTGATCAAATTCCAATGATGTAAACGTATTGTTGAACACGTAGAACTTTCCACTGAGGCATGTAAGCTCTAAGGTACTGGAAGGGAATTTCTAGATCATCTTCCTAGATAATGAGCTAAAGTCGACAGGAAATGATTCATCATCGACATGAAACAAAAGATGTAGTAGAGTAGGTAAGTTTGATTCAGGACTGTGGCAAAAAAGTCAGACAATGTATAAGTGGTAAAAGACTTCAGATGGAACTTCTCTTAAACATATCATCGACACGACTCCAAAGTTTGGCAGCATTTGACTCAACATAGGATCAGAGGTCATAATGACAATGAATTATAATCAAATGAGAGGCAAAATGGATTTTAAAAACCCAAGAAGGCAAGTGATGAATTGAGGATAACCCAAACCCAACACAAGCAATAGATAAATTTCATGTTCAAGAGTGACATTTTTCATTTACACAAAATACAAGAGATGTTCACTTTCATTTTTCCCCACTATTGCTAGTGAGTGCCCCATTATTTTTAATCGCAAGCTTGAAGGGAATAGCATATGCTTGTCATATAAGTCATCCTTCGGATGAATCCATCCTAGTAGGTTTAATGATTGCTTAGAAGGATAATCTCAGTCTCGTCATGGTGACAAGTCCTATGTCATTTAAGTTTTATGAGTGCAACAGATGAGTAAATCAACATATTTTTCACGTTTAGAGAGTTAGGAAAAGAGGCGAAAAGAAAACTCCAAACTCCTGATTCCGAAAAGGTAGAAGATAATATCCAAGAGAACCTCTTAGCCATGTTCAAAGAAGGTGTTCCATTTTTGTACAATAGTCTATCTCAATCAGGAAAGGGGTTAAACTTATACTAAACAGGTGTCATTTCATTTACTTTAATGAGTTTGAAACGACAAGTACTCGACAATCTTTTCATATTTCAAGAGTCATAAAAGAAATTAAAGATGACTCCAGGGGGTTCCTTTTTCGTTTATTTTTTATGAGTTCGAAAAAATCATAAAATAAAACTTGTTGAATCAAAATTAATCACCGTCACCACATATACATGACCTTTCACTCCACAAGTGAACGCACATTACTGATTTTTGAGAAAAAATATTAAAATATAAGTAAAATATGCCCTAATTTGGTAAAAATATCTTTTAAAAACTTACAAAAACTCAAAAAGTGAAAATATTTTTACCATTTCACAATTTGTAAATAAGGGAGCACTTTTTACCCTATTTTCCCCCGATCTTCAGGTGAGAAGTGCGACCAATCCAGGACACCATTCTTCGATCCGTTTGCTACAGGTAAGAGATATGCCCCTTCTCTTCATTTTGATTATCATTTTATGCATTTTCATCCATAGGTTAGGCCGTAAGGAGGGCTTGGAAACAAATTATGTCGAGGTCAATCAGCGTGGGTTTTACCCATCGGACCTGCGCTGCTCATCCTGTGGTCAACTATTCAGCATGGGAAAATATATAGACAAACGCGTTGGCACAGAGTTATGATTTTTTAAAATTCATACATGTTTAATTATTTATTTCTAAATTTGTTTCCATATATCCTCATGAAAACGTGTTTAATGGACGTTCCATAGGTGAATCAAAGAAAATTGGTGATTGAAAGGAAAGAGAGAGGGCATGAGGTAGAACATCATCAGGCAGCCCAAGACCCAAATTGCATAGCTTCCCTCAGAGAATGTGGATTACTGAAATTCTTCCAGATTTATGGGATTAGGAGCCAGGTTGAGTTGTTGTAGCATTTGATTGGTTGGTGGGATGTGGATCACCAATTGTTTATGATTGGGGACCAAGAACTTGAGGTAGATGTCGTAGACATCTATTTCATTATAGGTTTGTCTAGAAGGGGACAACAGATTCAGTTGTTTGGTCTCATACTAGTAGGGAAAGTATGGATATGATGATTGTAAGACATTGCCCTGGCACTCGGAAATCTCAAAGTGGGAAGATAGACATACAGACCATCACCAATCTCCCGTTAAGAAACATCCTCCATATTATGGCCTGAATAGTTGAGGATCAGGTTTTGCATGAAGCAACAAAGTCTCATTTCCAGTATCCCATTGATTTTCTAAGCCCCGCAGTTTTTAACTTGTGTGAAGGATTGTTAGTCAACATGAAGATCCAACTCATGAAATGCAAGTCAGGGAAGCTGAAAGAGTTCGTTATGGATCTATCTTGGTGACTTTCTTCTTGGAACATGTACCATTATTCAAATATTAGTGGATAGAAGTGGATGCACCAGCGCCCAAAGATCCACAGTTGTTGAGGCGGGGTGAGTTGATGCCTCGACAGGGAGGTGGTTAGCGAATGTCATTTCCTCTATTAGTTTTTGGAGGGCTACGACAACAAATAATCATGGTATATGATTGGGCATACTCTATCACAAATTTCTGGGGAGATCTTGACCTTACACTTCCGCCTGGTACACAATGGATCGATGCAGGTAAAAATTATTTTTAAAGTTTTTGAAGTTTTTGATGTTTTTGAAATTTTTTATTTTTCTTTTTATATTTGTACTAAGATTTGACACTTGTGATTTTTGGAGATGTTGGACTAAAGAGACCTCCTAGGGTTTCTCTGATATCTAGGCAAGTAGAACAACAAATATAGGATGCTCCTTATAAGGAGGGAGTTAACCCGATTGTAGAGGTGGAACGTAACATGGAAGTCTTGACAAGAAGCATTCCAGAATATGCATCTATTGATGAGGTGTCATTGCGATATCAGAGGCATGTTGTAGGGGTGCCCGCTAGACTGTGTTAGTTGCTAAACCAAGTCATTACAGTTGTTTTGTGCTAATATGAGCACCACGTTGGCAGATAGTCATCTCTAGTTTTCATTTTTCAGCACCTATGTAGGCTCGATAAGCCATGTGTCTCAGAACACATATTTTGATATTTTGATGTAATAGACATTCTGCAAACTTATATATATATATATATATATATATATATATATATAATATATATATATATATATATATATATATATATATACATATACATATATATACATGTTTCCCTGGATGTACACATATATATATATACATATATGTACATGTTTCCCTGGATGCTTATTTAATGTTTATATTATATGTTTTTGTATTTACATATGATGTAAATGTTTATCTAGAATGTAATTAGCCAATGTATCTTTTAATGTGTTCAGACATCTCAGAATATGTGGATAAGTGATATAATGAAAGTCTTGTACCAAGAGACAAACTCGCAAATACATTATCAAAATCTTAGGGGTTTTTTACTGAATATATTCTAGTAAGTTGTAGTACAATGAGCTGTGAATCAAGATTAAATTAACTCTATAATGCCAAGAGCAATGGCTTATGACAAAATCTCGATAACTGTACTATATTCGACAATCTTATTAGTGGTACATCCTAAACATATACCTTGTAAATTCACCAACTCACCATTAGGCTCAAATATTGCCCATGTGCCGGAAGATAGATTTTGTGTACTATGACATGCAACATCAGTGAAACCGACATAAAGGTTCGATGACATCTGCAAACCAAGTAGAATACATGGTAAGTAGAGGAAAACATGTTTGCAAAAGCAAACAAACACACTAAAACCGACTGCACACTAATGAAAAAACACTAATGTACAAAGTATTTACATGAAATCATGCATAATACTTTTCAGATGGAGCCCATTTCGAGACTTGAGTAGTTGATTAGGAGAGAGTAAAACCTTATTTTTACCATTGTCATGACACGTAAGCATCGAATCGGCCAATTAGTAGAATGATACACAATATTGACAATGCCCTGATGCCCCCTAGGCGATTGATGGTTATGAGTCATAGAATAAATGCCCCATTGTGAAAATGGGTGAACGATAAGAACTTGGTGAAAAAGTATCATGAAGGAGGACACAAAAATATTAAGCTCATCGCAAGAAAAATATGCCCCCAAGTGAAAGATTTTGACAATCTCAAGTTGGACTAAGATGTCACTGGGCAAGGTAGCTAAAATGTTTCCCATGTTTCCTTCAGACAACACTTTGTGAACAAAAATAGGTAGCTAAAGTGGATGAGTCAGTACATCAAAAACAAGGTTTTATAGACAAGATGAAATATCACCAAGGCTTGGGAGAAACGAGGAATGATGATAGATATCATTCCATGGATTTTCTTTAAGAGACATAACTTCCTGTGATACTCTCATAAGTTGGAAATGTCTCATTAAAGGAACTGGATAATACCAAGAACCGAGCCAGGGAGATTGCGAATATGTGTCTAGACTCATATTAAAATGGTCATGAATTTCAGAAGTTGTCCTAAAAGCTAAAAGAACAGCTTGATATGCTTGTTCTACAAGGCTAAGCAGCATAACCTCCTCAAAATTGTCAATCTAATTAAGATGGGGAACGACCCAAGGATCGTGATGAGTCGAGAAAATGTTAATCAAAGCGATGTTCAAAGGTTGAAGGGAAAAAGTTCCCATAAGGGAAGAGTCTTAAAAATACCCCCCCCCCCCCCCCCAACACTCTCGTAAGGGATATCGGTATTCCCAACAAATGGCACATTTCCATTTGAGGAGTTGGAAGAGAAAAATGTGAGTTGATTGACAATGACTATTTTCCCTTGATCAGGAAAATTGAGCACACAAAATAGTGTATAAACCACGCAAAACATTGCATGGGTCCAACTATGACCAAGTAGAAGATTGTAATTCAGATTGGTATCGACAACTTCTAATTCGAGGTTAACATTTTTTCCTTCCAATTGAATTGGAAAGTCATTGAGAATACCATATGAATGAGAACCTCTACCATTGAAAGCTTCCAATTTATTACAGGATTGTTTGAGAGGTGGAGATCCAATAGCTTTCCAACATGAAAGGGACATGATGCAAGTAGAAGCACCCTCACCAATAACAACCCTATGAATAATCTTCCCTTTGATAACAACTTGTATAAAAAAGGCAAGTTGATGCAGAAGACTAGGAACATGGTTTTCGAGATCAAAAGTAATCAGATTCGAATATGTAGGATCAATCCCTCATATGGAGGATAGTAATGATTTTCTTTGTGATGGACAAGTTTAGAGGACTTCCAAAGCTGACATCATCGAAGGCGCTGGAGCTAAATCTTCCACAATATTATAATATTGAGCAACACACACATTTAGAGTATATGATGACTTCTGAAGAACACCTTTAGGACGTGGTCAGATAATGGAATCATTACTAGGTTATTCAATATGAAGAGGACTAGAATTGGGCAAAGTGGAAGTATAAGGTGTATTAGTGGCATCATTTTCCACTACCAGTTTGGTAGGAGTATGATAATATTTTGATTGAGAAAGACAGGTGTCGTGCCACTCATAAAAACTTAAGAGCCTAAAGATGTAGAGGATTGAGGTTGATCTACCAATTGAGTTTGTTGTGGTGGAAAGGGTTCTTTCAACACGGTTGATGACCCTGGGGTGCCTTTTAATAGATGACTAACCTCAGCACGATAGGGACAATCCTTGGTATAATGATCTTTGTCACATATAAGACAAGGATATTTTGGCTTGCATTTGGATGTATCATCAACCGACGATTTAGGAGAATCTTGTTTAGAGGTATCATATTTAGCTTTACCTTTACCCTTCTTTTTTTCTTTCGTGCTTTTTCTGCTATGGTAGATTGGATAGCATTCACAGTGGAAGTTTTACCAGTATTTTTGGGAGTATTTGAAGGAGGAGAAGGTGCAGTAGCTAGAACAGATTTCTGCTTTTTAGAACCAGAAGAAGCATTACTAGAAGTTTGATCTACTTACCCAATAATACCAGCAACAAGTGGTGTCTCCGCATGTTTAGAAGATGTCGGATCAATTGAAGGTCACAGAGCATCGGGTAAGATATCATAAATCATGCCAAATTGTAAATATACCAAATCTAGATACTGAGCATGAGCGATGGCTTGTTCTTCAGCCACATAGCCACCCATAACTATGTCTTTAGCGATTTTATTAAAAAATGACTTAGTAAACCATTCGGTTAAAATTTCATCAAGAATATTGAACTTAATAAGATGTCACTGACATCTCCATTCATGGATGTGATAGGAGATGTGGGTAGTAGTCTTTTGTTTCAAAGATGTTAGGAGATGGGTACAAGTTTCATATCGAACTGGGCACTGGAAGTGAGTAAGAAAAGCCATAGCCAAAGTGTTGAAATCTTGAAAGACACTTCGAGGTAACTCGATGTACCATTTGGTAGCAGCACATGTTAGGGTTCGTTGGAAAAGACACAATCAAATGGAATCATCGACCCAAGAGTTGGACGAACACCATAAATGGTAGGTCATGACATGAGCTTGGGGGTCTTCTCTAGACTTCCCTTCGAATTTTGGACAATCGCAAGGAATTATGGCAGGGACGAAGGCCAATACGTTGAATGAATTATTGGATCATTTGTGAGCCTTGACACATACGGTAACTCCAATGTAGCTAAAAACGGTAATTAAGGATTAAAAAGCATGAAAGGCCTTTGAAAAGTTCCATAGTTAGCATTCCAACTTTGTTGGTACTAATTTTTCCCCCATAGTGATGGATTTTGACCATAGGCATTTTGATACTTCCCCCACTAAGAGGAATTTTGACCAGACAATGGTTGAGTTTATCCCCACAAAGGTGGGTTCTGACCAATAAAATTTTTATATTGACCAGACACAGGCCATTGAGAACCATACGAGGGACAGACAATCTGTGAGGAGTATTGAGTATAGGGTTACTGATGCAATGGTTTACCTTGTTGATACAAGGGTTGACCTTGTTACTGCAATGGTTGTTGATAAGACCCTTGTTGCACCTAAGGTCCTTGTTGCTGATAGATTCCTTGTGGAATTTGATATAGTTCCTTATTGTTGATATGAGCCTTGTTGCAAAGGATTACCAGATCCTAAATGGTAAGTTCCAGAAGTAGACTAAAACTGACTAGACAACCCAAATGAGGGATTAGGACCAAATTGCATTTGGGATCTTGTCTGTTGATTGAAAGGTGGATTTTGAGTTTGTTGTGAACCATAGGGAGGGTATGGCTATTGGTAAGATATTTGAGTCGAAAGAGATTGTTGATAAGGAATTTGACCAAATCCAGATGGAATGAAGGTTCCACTGGGATAAGGAATACCAACAGTTTGACTTGTTACCATAACATGAGTTTGGGATCCATTCACGTACATATGGAGGAGGTGGTTGCCCCCTGTGCGGGGAGATAGGGGGTGGTAAATATTTCCCACTTAATGGAGGAGGTGTAACCACTGTAGAGGTTGAAAGAGGAGCTGAAGAACCTATAAGGAAATTAATTGTCCCAAACGTGACTGTAGGTTTGAACATGAACCAAAGAAACTACAGTTTCAATAGGAATTTGGGAATCCACGCTGGAAACGAATGGGCTAGTGGTAAGCGTAACCCCAAATGACCATATAAGATGATGATAAAGTGAATATGCTCTTGGAGTACATGAAACCAAATGACCAAGAGAGGTATAACCTGGCAGGAATATAGGTTCACTACTTTCAGGTGGTGGAGTTGGCCCACTCCCCATATGAGGAGAGGACACATATGGAAAGTCTTCAGGAAGAAATTGATTCAGATTCATCAACAACAATCAGAGTATGAGTGGTTGAGACTTCTGGAGGAGGATCTCATGGAGAGGTTTGAATCTCACCTTCTAATTCCATGGGTGGAAATAATTGGCAAGGAATAATCCATGATAAACAAGTAGAAAGTTCCAAAAGTACGCCTGGATTATCAAACTAACTATATGGGCAATGAGGAGATATCACCAAAGGATCGTACATTTGATTAAGGAGAAACAACAAGAATTGTTGAGGAACCTCAAGACTTTCTAGGTCAAACTCCTGAGATGACGATAATGACTCTCGAGGTGGAGGACAAGAAGCAATGGGTTGAATACTCAAGACAGTTTCAAGTTCAAAATCTTGACCTTCAAGTGACTCTGGAATCTTAGGGTGGACTCCTTGTGGTGACCCTTTGGTGTCATATTGTGAAGAGGATATGTAAGGTGGACTTGGCGGTTCTACCACGATGACATTTTCTCAAAATCAAAAGGAGAGGAGGTAATTTATTTGAGCTTTAATTAAAATTTACCATTAAGAAGGCATAATAAGGCCAAGGAGAGCTACATGGGTAAGACATGTTATCGAGGGCAGTGACTTTTAGAACTTAAAAACAAAAAATAAATAAAAAAGGGTAATCTATGCAAGAGGGTTTACTAAGTATTTATGAACCGCTATGTAACCAAGGACTTAACATACAATGATCAATCTCTTGTGTTTGGTGTATCATGTTTACAAGGCAGCTAACTTGGTTACCTATGGCTAAAGGATAAAAACCTAGTGGGGTCTCCCAATATATACGTGATGGTATGGGGAGCACAAGTCCGTGTTAGAGTTGTCTAATGCATGATTGTTTGATGAGAGCATTCCCATATACTTTCCATACATGGAGCACCTCCAATATACCCGAGAGTACTCGAGAACGATCCTATATACTTTTGTATGTGGAACAAGATTTCACCTCCAGGATACAATGCTAGAAGATAATGACAATTTCTAGATTTATAGACGTTAGAACACATCTCTAACCTAGACCTCTAAATGTTTGCATTAAGTTCCAAATGCTCCTTAGGTTAATTGAGTAAATTTTAATGTTTATCTTGAATTATGTTTCAATTTTGGGCTCAAAACGATGCCACCTGAATGCTTAAGATGCAATTATATGAGAAAAGGAAAACTTTCCATTTCAATGAAAGCTAGACTAATCAAGGGAAGAATTTCCAATGAATAATGCATCAAACAAAATGCCTTCCACTAACTTTCACTTTCTCTTTCCAAATGCAATGCCAAAAAGTACAAACGATTTTCACTTTTCACTATCTTAAATGCAACGTTTTTAGAAGTAAAATGACTTTTGCTTTTACTAAGATGCACTTATATGAATGATGTTTTTTTTCTTCTATTTCAAATGATCTAATGCAACTAATGCATCAACCAAAGAAAAATAAAGATTTCATAAAAATGCTCTAATGTAGCTAATGAATCAACCAAAGCAAGACGAAAACGAATTCAAGAGTACTTAAATGAAAATATTTTCACTTTTATTTTAGAACAAATAAATGATGCACTCTTTTCCACTTGAAATTAAAACAATGTAATCTATGCTTGATTAACAACAAAAAATATTTCCAAATGAAAAATGACCTAATGCAATTGAAAAGCAAATTTTGACAAACAAGCTAAAGCAAATGAAAAATCATGTGTTTTCAATGATTCCCACATAAAACAACACTCAATCAATCAACAAACTAGCATCTCAGTGACAAAAACAAGCAGCAAGTGATAAATATGACCTAAAAACCCTAGAACTCAATCAAATTTCCACTTCTACCACTTCAAAGCCAAAGAGACAAATTTTGTCAATTAATCAAGACAACTAGATAATACACTGACAAACCCAAGCATACAGGACATGGAAAGACCTTAGAGATCAAGACACACTAGACCCTAGGGAAGAAACCCTATTTATTCTCAAATGTTTGAGATCAGTGCAACTGTCATAGCCAAACTTGTCTTGAACGTGGTTTCAACCCAATTGTTTCAAGGAAAAGCACGCTAGTAGTGCAACTGTTCAAGGAAAAAATGCTCTAAGTGAGAAAGTTGGGAAGAAATAAAAAGAATTCAATGTGTAGACATATACAAACTCACACTATCTGATAATTCGATTGTCAGTCAAACTGATCAAAAGACCAAATCAAAAAAAGAGATTGAAGAGGTTATAGCTTCCCTAGCAGAGTGCCATTTTGTTTTGAAGATAAATCCCTTCTGTTGACAGAAGTGATCTCTTTAGCCCAATGAGTTGGTCTAGAAACAAACTGAACAAACTAATGCATACTTTCCTATCTTATGTTGAAAAATACATAGAGAGAGAAACCTACCTTGCACTGATGTTAATCACTCAATACTTTGATGATGACCTCAATCCCTTAGCTTCCAGGCTTGCTCCTCGCTATTCCTTATATGAGAATACCTGTAAGAGAGATCAAAAGACAACAAGAGATGCAAGTGCATACATAGTATATATAAAACATAAACTACTTGACAGATCAAGGAGTATCAAGCTAAATGCATAAATATTTAGACATTTGTGGAAAGTGAACATCAAATGTATATATTAATGAATCAAAAGGGGAAGCATACAACCATTGCCTTGATGTTAGAGACCTCCTTTTAAGTGGAATTCCAAGTCCAAGCCAAGACTCTTCAAACACTCCTTCTCCGAGTTAGATGGGCAACATTTGGGTATAATCTCGGCATAGGAATGTAGGCAATCAATAACCAACCATTTGGGGATGGAGGGGATTTGATTTATAGGAAGGGAGAGGGAGTTAGGGGTCCAAGAAAAAAAGAGGAAGGTCCACATCTCAAGGGGAAAGCCCTTAAAGGTAGGATCAAGAGCTCCAAATGAGATATCTCGACCATATCTCTACCCAACAACATCTAACTCGATGTTCTCGAAGTTTCTAGCATGCGAAGCTTCTCATCAATTTTGGGAAAACCTGCTAGAAGAGGTTCAACACGAGATTTCATATTAAAACCCACTCTGGAAGTGCTAGGTCAAATAATTGCAACCTTCCATCAACATTGGTAAGTAGTGGAGCAAACAACGTTGGTCCTGAAATTTAGGGTTTCAATCAACCATCTCTAGAATTAACTCAGGGTATCTTTTCTTCCATTCTTCAGGGATGTTTTAGTATGTCTTTCATGTTGAGTACACTTAACATTTGTCAACATTTTGGCACTTCGAGATGTGGAACAGGGAGTGAACAAGAAGTGTGACAAAATATTGTGTAACACATAATGAAGATGTAGTCCTGCCAAGCTTACAAAAAAAAATTTAAAAATACAAAACTTTAATTAACATAAACACTTTTAAAGTAATTACATTGATTATTAATTAAAAATATTGAAAAAAAAATTCATAACTAAAATTAATTAAAAAATGTTTAATAAAGTTAAAAATAATGGAAAGTGAAGCTATTAACTTAATATTTATCTTGGAATGTAAGCTTGTCTTGTAATTCTTAACATTTCTTCAAAAAAAAAAACATTAAATTTTTCTTTTTAAAGATATTTAAGGAAAACTTTATATATCTATAATATATATATATATATATATATATATATATATATATATCTCATGGAAAAATCATAATTTTTATTATAAAAAGGAAAATTACATGTTGAAGATGTTAGGTAGCATATGAGTTATCAGTGGTCTGGCCACTATCTGTGTTGTTGTCTCAAAAATATATGTCGATCCCATCAAAGGGAGACTGCTATGAATAATTGCATATGAAACTTCAGTAATATATAGACATCAATATGTTATAATTCAAATATTTACAACAAAATTGTTTCATAAAATACTCAAAAATCTGGGCCCCTGGGCCCATCAAAATTGCCCATTGATGAATGGGCGGTGATAGTAGCTATACGAGTACATATCCTATTTTTCTTAGATCAACCAGAACCCCCTTGGCAGGTGTGTGGCTTCCTTGGATATCATATTGGAAACTTGGTTGTGTTCCTTGTATATATGGTGACAAGAAGATATGTCAACATGTGTCGTAGTGTGTGTGTGTGACAAATAGTTTGTTGATTAAACCATTTTATAATGATCTATGAGTCACCAAAGATCTGTAAATTTTTCCATCCTTTGACAAGTGCAAAAAATAGTAAATGCCTGAGAGATATAAGTTCTGCAAACTTATTTGTCCCTTCCCCCGCCCAATCCCACTTGAATCATGTAGGAGTATGTTTGTTTGATATGAATGAGTATGCCTCCCCCACATCCATGTTGTTGTGTTGATCCATCAAAATATGCCCATGGCATATCCTAATCAATATTTTCAGTTATGATGTTGCATCTAGGTGGGACTCGAGTTTCCTATGGTAAACTTAGATAATCAGTGGTGAGTGAAACTATGATATTGGCCTAGCATGGTGCAGTATCTATGAATATTATCTTGTTCTGTTGTAGCCAAATATACCATCAAACCATAACATGTAGGTTATGTCGCTTGTGTGTATGAGTAGTTGTCCACCATTGGGTCCATGCCACTCGAGTATCCTGTCCTAGCCAATTATTTTTGAATCTGTAAATGTGTTGTTACCTCGGTCAAAATGGAGGTAGTGGCTGTGAAATTTAGGAATAATTGATCACATGTTTCCATTTCCTTATTGCATAGTATGCACCAAATCGGGCCATGAAATGTGCGTTTAAGTAGGTTGCCTGCCGTAGGAACCTTATTCTGAAGGATGCACCACATGATCAGTTTTGCACTGGGAGTCACCTTCAGCCTCCATAGAATAGCCCACCGCCATTATGTTGCAAGGGGTTGATGTTCTACATTAATAAGAAGGTATCCGTGTTTGGGGGAGTATTTCCCATTTGGTGAGTGTGACCAATTTATTTCATCCTCCCACTCTGTAATCCGGACATGTGATTCCATCAATTTTATTATATAGTTTTTCCAATTGACTTGCCAACATGGTGGGATATTCAATGTGATGGTATTTTTCCATGTCTGCCAGAATATATTAGTATGCTCAGGATCTGCGACATGTGCCATATTGGCGTGTCTAGAGTCCAATAGATGTTTCATCAACCCTGGGGGGAGTAAATGAGTGTTCCAAAACCAATCCAGGGGTCCTTGCCAATCCAAACAGAGCTACCATTGCGAATTCTCCATGTCAATCCATCCCTAACATGGTTTAAAGTGTTGAGTACTACCCTCTAGACCATGGAAATGTTGTTCATGTCCCATGTAGGAAGCATGATCCAGTCATGCAGATGTAATGGGGAAATGCATTTCTAATAAATAACCTGCGTCCAAAGGTTATTGGATGATATGACATTCCAACCCATTTTTGTAGCCAAAGCACTAGCAAAGTAATCTAGATACTTCAAACCCCATCCCCCCCATTTCTTTGGAAGAGTGATTTTGTACCATCCAACCCAGGCAAAGGTATCTCCTGCTTGTTTTCCCCTCTAGAGAAATCTGCAACATAATTGTTGTATTCTTTTAATAATGCCCTTTGGTATCCATGCCATGAACATCTAGTAAACCAAAGTGGCCTCTGAGACAGATTTGATGAGAATCTGTCTCCCCTCTTTAGACAGCCACCTATGATGCCATATATTTAATCTTCTTTCAACTTTCGCAACCAACCATACCCAATCAACAATCTGGTCGTTTGATGGTTTTATCCTGAAGCCCAAGTATTTGAGTCTCTCCTCAATCTGTAGAGTGATAAATGGGAAGTGATGAAGTGTTGAATGGATCCCATTTTGGTTGCACCCGAAGGCTGATAGGGTGTATTTGTGATTGTTACATTGCATTCCTGTAGCGAAGCAGAATAATCAAAATGTGGCCAAAAATACAGTGGAATCCCATAATGATCCATTCAAAAATATGAGAATGTCATCCAAAAATAGGAGATGTGTGAGAATGCAATGGTTTGTGATCTTGATGCCCCTTTGTCTACCCTGCATTCAATCCGTCGAGATGAGCCTACTTATACCTGCCATGATCATTAGAAAAAGTAGAGGGGCAAGTGGGCAGCCTTGTCTCTGTCCTCTTTCTACATGGAAGAAGGAGGATGTTGATCCATTGATCAAAACACTATATGATACATTGGATATGCAACACGTAATCCATTGGATGAATGGTAGAGGAAATCCAATATGAGTTAATATCATTCTAATGTATAGCCATCTGGTGCGATCAAATGCTTTTGCTAAATCAATCTTAAGTATCATGCCTTTGAGGTTCTTTGATTTGGTGGAATGAAGGGCTTCTTGTGTTGTACCCACTGCTTCGTGAATTTGTCGATGATCAAGGAAAGAAAATTTCTTCGAAGATGTATGCTCAGATAATATGGGCATAAGACGATTTATGTTGTATATGCAATTGCAAAGGGATCTGGGCCTATATTCTTCAAAGCTATGTAGGTTAGCAGACTTGGGAATGAGAGAAATAAATGTAGAGTTGAAAGAATCATACCTTCACCCTCTAGTCCAACATTCTTCTATGATCTGAAGTAGCTCCTTTCCAAGAATGTCAAAAAAAGCAATGTAAAATTTGATCGACCATCCATCTAGTCCATGGCACTTATCCTTCTTAAACCACTTTATAGTGGCTTCTAATTCCCCCCATGGATATTGGGGTAAGTAGCTCTTCACTTGTATCTTGGTCCACATATCTGGGGAAAAGTCTAGTTACCCTAATGATCTCTGCAATATTTTCCTTCGGAGGAGCTTTGAATGATCTCCGAAAACATGAAATACCAATATTGGCTAATTCATGGAAAGTCTTTGCATGGATTCCCTCCTCACCCACAAGTTTCCACATGGTATTAATGGCGCGACGCCCCTTGCAACATGATGATAGAACTTTGTGTTCTCATCCCCCTCCTTTAACCCAATGGTCCTGCTTCGGAGTAGCGATGTTTTCTCCCTGTCTTTCAAGATCCTATTCCGCACAATCTCAAGTTGGATCAAATTTTCTTTAGCATCAGTAGAGATAAATCCTCGGCTCTCCAATCCACTCAATTGTTCAATTTCTAATTCAATGTCTCTTAGGATCTCCTCATCATTGATCCTCTTATTCTTTGCCCATTTAATTGATATATGCTTTAATATTACCATTTTATTTGCAAATATCTCGGAGGTTGTTAGACCCAGCTAAGCTGTAATGGATTTCCAATTTTGTGTGATCATATGTATGTAGCTATCATCTTTAAGTTAGGTTGAATTGAACTTGAAAGGTGAGTTGAGTTTTTGTACATGGCCTATAATCTCCAGCTAAATGGGATGGTGATCTGACAACCCCCCTGATCCAACCCATTGATGATAAAGGGGCAATTTTTCCAATAAAGTCTCCTTAACCAGAAAATAATCAAGTCTTTTGGCTAATGTAGCATCCCAGTTCTTTGATTTCCCCAGGTGGGTTTTAAGCAGGGCATGGGTAAATCAATCAGTTGGTGATCCTCTAGTAGGGACAAGATCTCGTCAGATAGCGAGTCAATCTGAGCATTCATGCCCCAATATTCAGCATGTCCCAAAGAGAAATTGAGATCCCCCCCTATAATGATGTTCTCAGCTTTAAAGTATTCAAATTCACGTACTTGTTGCTAGAAAATGAGCATGTTGTTACAAGGTCCATAGACATTAATAATCTTCAACTCCCTCTCAATATCTGCTAAGTGTACATCAAGTCTGATGAATCGATTTGTTGTTGAATGTTAGTTTTGTTGTGCTAATTTCAACTTCAGAATTAGAAACAATTGCTTATCTTTTGCTTCATGTGCATAGGTTCCCTTATGGTGTTTATGAATGAAAACAAGTAAATTTGTCAAGTTTTACTTTAAGTTCATGAGAAAAATAACATGAAACTCAAGTGTTGAATAGTAATAAACAAATGTACAACAAACCATCAAAATGAACACTTAACACAGTGTTTTGATGAAGGAGTTCACCCCTCCTAGGCTACATCTCCTTGGTCCAGCTTCCATGGCTTGGGCCTCTGTATTAGATCAAAATGGAAAAAGTGTTGTTTAAAATGTTCTACTTCTCCTGAAACCTGCTTCAATGTGCTCAGAATATCAAAATCATCTAGGAATGCCTTTTCCTAATCCCAATTTGGTTGAAATTTGCAAAAGTTATGGAAAAAATTGTTTCTCCTAGTAAAACTCCACTACAATTGAAGCAACTCTAGTTAACTCCACTAAAACTGGAGTTGCCGCTAAATTTATAGGACTGTCATATTTTCCGCCAAAGTAAACTCAGAGTTTAATTAAGCTAAGCACAGTTTAATTAACGGATAAAACTTGACTAGTGCTTAATCTGTGGTTATGCTAAACCGTTAGTCTAGTGGATATATAATAGTGCAAACATGATAGAATTAATGTCAGCGATTATGGTAATGTCGTTGTTTTTGGTTAACCATTAATCGTAGCCGCCGAGTTTAGTGGTTGCATTCACACGGTAGGGATCTAGCCCACGGGCTCGCTCCCTCCTCCCCCCAACCTCAAAGTGTTAACACTTTAAATATATGCGAAGACCATAGAATGTTAAGAATCATGGTGTGGGTGGTGTTGTGTCATTGAGTTCGTTCGAGCGAGGTCATGGGTTTGAGTCCAAACGACTTGCCCATTATTTTTCCATGGCACGCCAATAGTCCGACCTTTAGGGAGGGACACATGGCGACCTCCAAGCTTGCCACTTGTCCCCTCCTCATAGGTCCATCCTTCATCCAATGAAAAGAAGCCACGTCACCACACCTGTGGACCAACCACAATATGGCGCTTGGAAAAACCTGGTTGGACATTAACCTACCTAGTCACCTGCCACATCAACAGTATGGACTATTGACTGTGCAGTGACACTATTTTATTTTTTTTCTGTAGAATTCCACTATTTGGCAAAGTGGACAGATTGCAATATCTTCCTCATACAAGATTGGTTTCTATCGAAATGAATTGCGTTGGGATTGTATCACCGAGATGGACACGGTCGTTCAAGTTTCGAGTGATTCTGAGAACTTTTATTTTTCAGCTAAATACTGAGCACCTGATAATTCCTCCCCACTGGAAGCCTTTTGGACCCCAAAAGATACTATCAATGGTTCAACAGGTGAGGGTACAAAACCCTCACCTTCCCAATCTGCAACCATTTGGCTTTAGAAGGATTTTGTCCCTTCAGTCCCACTCAAAGGTATTCGACATTCCCTCTATTTGAAGTTATGGTTCTTCTGTCAAGTAAGAGATATTTTTGTAGCTCATCAAGATATTATTGCAAGAAATCATTTATTGATGGCAGTTGAACATGCTCTCCTCGATCATAAATCAAAGGATGCTCAAACAATCTTAAATTCTCAACATTAACAACAGAGTATATTTGCATATAAGGAGGAGAATCTAGCTTAAATGCATTGTTACCAATCTTTTCCAGAATTTTAAAAGGACCATAACTGATTGTCTTAAACTTTTTACCTTCCCCTTGAAGTCTCTCTTTTCTAACATATAACCAAAATTCGTCTCCAACTTGAAATTTATGATCGACATGGTGTTTGTCATGCCTTGCCTTATAGTTGTTGTGACCCTTTCCAAGCTGTTCTTGCACTGTATGATGTATCAACTGAATTTGCTCAATGAAATTCCCTGCCTTATCGATGTCGCTATGACCATCGATGGTGACACCTTTCTCAAAGATGAAGTCCAATGGCGATCTTGGAAAGTACCCAAAACATGCCTCAAATGGCGATGTGTTTGTGGAAGAATGCTTTTCCCTGTTGGTATGCATGTTGTATGTAATGCAACTATTCATCCCACAACTTGGGATGTTTGTTGCAATATCCTCTAAGAAGATGAATGACTGTCATGTTGACCACCTTGGTTTGTCCATCTGTTTGTAGATGAAAGGTTGTACTCTTCTTCAACTTAGTTTCCATCATGTCCCACAAATTTGACCAAAAATTCCCAACAAATCAAGAATCTCGATCACTTACAATGGAAGTAGGGAGACCAAAATGAACCAAAACATTTTGGAAGAAAAGATGATTTGTTTGTTCAACTGTAATTTTCTTTTAAAATGGTTTTAGAATACACATCTTGCTAAACCTCTACAACTACATACAAGTAATCACGACCTTTCCTTGACAATGGAAGACCTCCTACAAAATCCATTGAGATACTCTCCCATGGACGTGAAGGTACCAGAAGTGTAGTGTACAATCCTAGTTTCCTATTGCTAGGCTTACTTTTTGCACACAAAGAACATCCTCTAATCAAATGATATACATTATCAAACATGTGTGGCCAATAAAAATACCTTTGGAGATTCACTTTCCTACACCAAAGTGTCCAGCAATCAATGAAATGTGCGCCTCCCTTATGATATTGTTTCTTTCTCCCTGTGGAATACATAACTTGCCCAAATGATACAACAAACTATTATGTACATGGTAATCTAACTCTTCAATTAGGTTTCCTTGCCTCAAACTTGCATACACATCTTGAGAGTCACTATCATATGCATATTTCTCAATGCAACTTTCATGTAAGGCAGAATTGTGCTTGAGTATAACAAATGAATTTACAATACACCTAGAAATCATATCAACTACGTTATTATAGATTCCCTTTTTGTACTTGATAACCAAATGAAACTGTTGTAGAAAACCCATCCATCTGAAGTGTTGCGATTGATGCAACTTCGATTGTCACTGTAAGTACTGCAATGGTTAATGGTCAGTATGGATAATGGTCTCCTTCCCCATCAAGAAGTGTTTCCATTTTTTGACACTTTGTACCAATGCGTAAAGTTCTCTGTCATAAGTGGGATAGTTAGTCACAGCACCATTGAAAATTTCATAATGAAATGAAATGGGCTTACCATGCTGCATAAGAACTTCCCCCATGGCGTAATCACTAGCATATGTTTGAATCTCAAATGGCTATCTAAGATCCAGAAGAGCCAATACCGGTGTTGAAATGATCCTTTGTTTTAAAGTGTCAAATTATTTTTGTTGTACATCTCCCCAATGGAATACTTTCTTGATACTAGGCAATGCATGTAATGGAGCTGCAATGGAAGAAAAATTAGCAATAAATTTCCTCCAATATTGTGCTACCCCTAGAAAGCTTCTTACCTTTGTAATTGTATTGGGCTTGGGCCAATTCAAAATGACCTCAACCTTAGAGGGGTCTATCTTCAACTCACCTCCTTCAATAATGTGTCCCAAATACACTAAAGAAGTTTTGCCAAATTCACACTTCGACATCTTTAAAAACAATTGTTCTTTTCTCAAGACATCAAGTGCTTTGTTTACATGCATGACATGTTCATATCTGGATTTGTTGAATATGAGAATATCATCTAAGTAAACAATGACAAAGTCATCTAGAAATGGTGAGCATTTGTAAGACTGAAAGGCATAAAAAGCCACTCAAACAATCTTTGTTTAGTTTTAAATGTGGTTTTCCAAATGTCCTCTTCAGCTATTCTAACTTGATGATAACCACTTCGTAAGTCTAACTTAGTGAAATATTTTGCATACCTCAATTGATCAAGAAAATCATCAATTCTTGGGAGTGGATAACAATTCTTTACCACTATTTTTTTCAATGCACGAAAATCCACACACATGTTCCAAGTCTTGTCCTTCTTTGGCACCAAGAGAATGGGTGAACCACATGGAAAAGTAGATGGGTGTATGATACCTTTGTTCAACAATTCTTGAATTTTCTTCTTGATTTCGATGCTCTCCATAATTGACATGCTATACATGCCAATGTTTGGAAGTGGAACATCCTACTGCAGCTGTATCTTATGTTGAATTCCCCTCTTGGGAGGTAACCCCTTTGGTTCCTAAAACATCTCGCCATGCTTGCTTACCACACCAAACAAATCAGATTTTAATTTGCCATCACAACCTTCAAAATATTCATAATCAATATCATTCTTTTTCTTGATCACGAAAAGCACAAATATTTACTTGCATTTACTAGTCTCTTCATTTGCCCTGCATTAACCAAAGAAATGTTTATCTTTTTGCAATGGGCTCTCACAATGTACTCCACTCCATCCTTGAGCAATAGGTATTTTTTCTCATGAAAATAAAATATTGCTTTCCTATCCTACAAATATGGACTTTCCAAAATGATTCTTGAGATGTCAGGTGGAACTACATCTAACTCAACTTCATCAATGAATTTTTTAGTAATGGCAAACCTGAATAAGAATTTCCTTGTAACCTGTAAATTTTCATTATTGACTATCCAACCCAATGGATATGGATTATGATGAGGTACATTTTCAAGGTTAATATTTTTGACCAAGTATTCTCAAATTAAGTTAGATTGTGACCCACTATCAAATAATATATCAATCTTTGTATGATTTGAAATTACCCTTACATGGAACAATTCTATTCTTGATTCTTCATTTGGAGTGTTGTTGTGACTATGTGAGGAACTAACACTTGCAATAGCTTCTTTTCCTTTTGTGACCATGGCTGAAATCTTGGTCTCATCACCTGAATCTGATCCAAGATCATGTTGTGTGGTAGCTGTCATCGTTTGTTTTCCCTTATTGTTTAGTTTCTTAGGCCTTAGTTCAAGATAATTTCCAACAATGGGTTTCATCATGCCCCACTTTGGAACAATGTTGGCATATAGTTTTCTCCCCTTCTTTATTCACACTTTCATTCTTCTTTCCCTTCCATTTTCCACCCTTCTCCTTCTACTTACTCTTGAATGGAATCTTCTTACTACCCTCTTCCTGAATGTTCTTTCCTCTTGCTTCAAGGTGCGTGGCTTGCACACATACCTCATCTAAGTTGCTTAGATTGAGCATAAGGATAGTACATTTTAAGTAGAAATGTAAACCCCCAATATATTTCAACAGTGTATCTTGGGAATTCAATTTTACTCCTAACAACAAAGCCCTCTTCCTAAACTCCTGGGTAGAGTATTGAACTGTTTGGCCCTTGAGTTGCCTAAAATTTTTCCAACTCATAATGGTTGTTTGCATATAGGCTAAAGGATAAAATTATCTTTTAATTGCAAAAACAAATTCAATCCAAGAAATGGATATCTTACTATGAATTTGCATTTCCTCTTGATTCTTTACTTCCCACTAAACTAATTCTTCTCCTTATAGATTCAATGAAACCAACTGGATCTTTATGTCATCTTCCTGAAGGTTTTGAATTCTTTAATAAACCTCCAATTTTCAAATCCAATTCTCTAACTTATCTACATTGACCTCACCATTGTACATGGGAAGTTCAAACTTAATGTCCAATTTGAGTAACATAGTTTTTCCCTTTGAGGTTTTTGAATGAGTATGAACAATTTTTGTGGTGGAATTGGAAGATGGTGTTGTTTGAGATGATGAGGGTGATGAAGATAATGAGGAAGATGAAGATGGTGGAGATGGAGGAGACTTTCCTCCATTACCCTTTGAATCCTTCTTTTCATATTTTTTTATCTCCTGAGCTTCCCTCTCCATATGAGGGCTTAAAACTCTCTCCAGCCATTCTAGTATTCTTCTCTTCATAGAGGATTATAACCATGTCATTTAACGCATCGAAATATTTCTTGAATTATTCCTCTTCTGAAAGACCTTCAGTCTCTCTTTCTCCATAAATGATGGCTTTGGATTCAAGCTCATCTTCTAGTACTGCTTGTACCTCCTCAATCTCAATTAATGGTAAAACTTGAGGTGTTTCAAGTGCAACTGGGATTGGAACTTTCAGTGGAGATTGTGGCCTTATGGCTCTCCTTCTTTTGCGTATTGCCTCAGGAGTTGCAACCAATAGTTTCCCTTCTCGTCTCTGCAACTTTAACCTTGTAAGCATCACAAATTTACAACCATTAAAACCCTACTTGCACAAAGCTCAGCAATCAAGAAAATAACCTTTTTCTCTGATACCAACTTGATCTGTTGTAGAATGTTAGTTTTCTTGTGCTAATTTCAACTTTAGAATTAAAAACAATTGCTTATCTTTTGCTTCATGTGCATAGGTTCCCTTATGGTGTTTGTGAATGAAAACAGGTAAATTTGTCAAGTTTTATGTTAATTTCATGAGAAAAATAACACGAAAATCAAGTGTTGAATAGCAGCAAACAAATGTACTACAAACCATCAAAATGAACACTTAACACAATGTTTTAATGAAGGAGTTCACCCCTCCTAGGCTACATCTCCTTGGTCCAGGTTCCATGGCTTAGGCCTTTGTATTAGCTCAAAATGGAAAAAGTGTTGTTTATAATGCTCTACTACTCTTGAAACCTACTTCATTGTGCTCATAACATCACAATCATCTAGGAATCCCTTTTCCTAATCCCAATTTGATCGAAATTTGCAAAAGTTATGGCAAAAATTGTTTCTCCTAGTAAAACTCCTCTAAAACTGGATAAACTCTAGTTAACTCCGCTAAAACTGGAGTTACATACAAATTTATCAGATAGCCATATTTTCTGCCAATCTAAACTCGCAGTTTAATTAAGTTAAGCACAATTTAATTAATGGATAAAACTGGATTAACGCTTAATCCATGGTTATGCTAAACGTTAATCTGGAAGATATATAATAGTGGACACATGATGGCATTAATGTCAGTGGTTATGGTAATGTCACAGTTTTTGGTTAGCCATTAACCATAGCCGTCAGGGTTAGTGGTTGTCTTCACATGGGAGGGGGCTGGTCCACGGGTTGGCTCCCTCCTCCCCCCAACCTCAAAGTGTTAACACTTTAAATATATGTAGAGACCATAGAATGTTAAGAATCATGGTGCGGGTGTAGTGGTATGTCATTGAGTTTGTTTGGGTGAGTTCGCAAGTTCGACTGCACCGACCTGCCCATGATTTTGCCACAACACACCAATGGTCTAACCTTTGGGGAGGGACATGTTGTGGCCTCCGGAATTGCCACTTGTCCCCTCTTGATTGGTCCATCCTTCATCCAATGAAAACAAGCCACGTCACCACACTTGTGGACCAACCACAATATGACACTTGGTGAAAATTGGTTGGACGTAGACCATCCCATTGACCTGCCCAGTCACCTACCACGTCAAAGGTACAGACTATTGATAGTGCAGTGACTGTATTTTTTTTGCAAAATTCCACTATTTGGAAAATATGAGATAACACGATATATTCCTCATACGAGCTCAGTTTTGAGTGAAACAAGTTGCATTGGGATCGTATCACCGAGATGGATGCGAACGTTCAAGTTTCAAGTGATTCTAAGAACTTTGATTTTTGAGTTAAATATTGAGCACCTGATCAACCCTATACCCTCCAGACATTTAATAGTCTAATGGATCCAAGATCAATACCCAATAAAAACCCGCAGACCACCCTGAGCATCAAGTGCAGTGAAGCTCCATCCAGGTAAAATGTCCTCAAGAATGGGAATAATTTGTGTTCCAATCGCAAGTATCTCCTGTAAAATATAATGTCCACCAATTCCAATTCCATCAATCGACGGAAGGCTAATTTCTTAGCAGGGCTATCCAACCCCAGATAGTTGTAAGAGATCCATTTCATGGATAACCAATTGGGGTGGGGGGAGGGAGGTCAACGCTCTAAGGACCTTATTAATGGATTGTTTTCGCCCTTTAGCCACATCCAGTCCAGCCTAGAGGATGGATTTAGAAATGTTGGATTTTCTACCATGGGAATTCTTGGAGTGCGAAGGAAGGGGAGAAATTCCAATTCCACTACCACCCCCTAGGGGTATACAAGATAAAGACTAAAGGTTATAACAATGTCCCATACTAGATTCAATGGATGGCTCCGCACGAGAGAGAGAACCCGGTATCCCAGTCATGGTAGGAGGAGTGAGGGGAAAAATAGGTGCATATGGAAACAATGTACATACAACAAAGGGTATACAGTTCACAGTACCAGCATGACAAAATGAAGTGCAAGGAGAGTAAACAGATGACAACAATTGGAGAGATGGAGGGCTAGAGATAGTACCCACGATAGAGGTAGTGGACACTGCAGCCACACATGATCTGGTGATATGTGGGGATGGGGGACAAATCTTCTCCTTGTGAGTTCTAGTGCCACAAGTTTCCTGAGGGTCCATTGTTTGATCATCTTTGTAATGAATAGGTGCCTTCCCATGTCGATCAAGAACCGAGATTGGAGTGGCTTGTTCATACTGTGTAACCGAAGCAGACCTAGATGCAAGTAGGGGACAATCTTTATAAAGATGTCCAATTTTGTGACATCTCCTGCATCGATATGGAACCCCATCATAGTTCAATATTTGTACCCTACATGTATCCCTCTAATGAAGCTGCATACTTTCCTTCAAACCCTCCCTGGCATCATGGAAAACTAGGATGCGAGCCATGGACATATTCTCAGTCAACATATAAGATTTGTTGTAATCCATGTATCACCCAAGGGCATTCCTAATCCACTTGAAAATATCTTACAACCAAAAATGCAGTGGGAGGCTAGGCAGTCTGACCCAGATGGATCCAACCCCAAGGTGTTGACGCTCTGTGTTATCACCTAGAACTGCAGTGATATGTACATAATGTTGTCCATAAAATTTTTATTGTCCAAAAATTAGGTGTCTAATGGTTATGGCCCTATGTCTGCTACTTAGGGATTCTGTTTTAAAAAGATATTCATATGAACCATTTTCAAAAACCGTTAGATATCCTCCATCATGATTATATTAGATATGTCTTGTCTTATATACGTCACTAGTCCTTTTCGCATTTTTGCAACGCAATTTCATTGGCTGATTTTGCAGCGTAATGATGTTTTAGTTCTTCACAGCATGTCAATAACCAGCCATTTCGTAGCGCATGTTGTCAACTCATAACTGTCTGCACTACGAAATCGCGGATTCGGGGATTTAAATAGCACTAATTCTTAGAATGTCATGTCTGAGGGATGAGTCAGTATGTTCGTCCGTTTAATTGTCAGAATGGCGTCCTTTTCAAGCAAGTATAAGCCATCATTTCCCCAATAGGTTCATAACCACGCACGTAAAATCATTTAAATGGTCTATAATACTGGTAGTGGTATGATATTTGTTGATGTTGCATGAATTGGTCTGTTTGCATGATAAGACTGTTAAGTTGCGGAGGAGCCCGAATTCATTCTCTATAAGGAACCTGATTGCAAGGGAGCCGGCGTTAAAAAGTTTGAATTTGCATTTGAAGTTGAAGCTGGTAGTGTTTCTCTGCACAAAGGAGTTCAAAGCAAAATGGAGAAGAAGGGGCATCGGTCTGGAAGGTGTCAAAGAACTGAACCTATGGGATTGGATCTCGCATTGAGAGATGAAGGTGTGAAACAAGCCTTTCAGAATGCTGGTTGCTAGTCTTTTTGTGAAAAGCTACAAGGGGGGCATGCTGAGGTAACAAAAGCATTTGCCTTAAATTTTA
>APFE030806134.1:133307-147056 GCA_000404065.3 Pinus taeda | reverse complement strand
TTAATTAATTTCACATGATATACAAATCTCATTCATGTAAATTGTTATATTACAATAATATTGTCATGTTTGTCATGTAAATTGTAATATGTTATATTACAGTAATATTGTCATGTTTGTCATGTAAATTGTTGTATTACAGTAATATGCAATGTAAAAAAACACAAAGAACATGTTAAAATGTAAAAATATTTTGCTAAGATTGATCGCTCTAATCTTCCAATCATCTCATATTAATTTATTCTAAATTAAATTAAATAATAGTTTATTTGATGAATCAATGAATGAATGAAGTAAAAAAACACAAAGACTAGATCCTCCCTAAGCTGGTTGTGGCCACATCCGGTCATTGAAAATATAAATGATGTGTCCTAAATTGGCCACGCAACCCACACATTGAGGTGTAACTTAATTATGCACGTCAATTGGTAAGGCAATAGCGCACTCCCTCTTTTAAATCAATGAATACTCACGAATGTATTGCAAGCTTCCGCAGACAATAGAAACCGGGCATAGTCTTAGGTAACATATTCCTGTTATGAGTAACAGATTTCCATAAGTCCCTAAGACGACTTACTCCTCTTTTCATACCTCATTTTGGTAAGTCCATGTGAATTAAGTAATTAAGAAATTGCAAGATCATTCAGAAATTACAAATTAAATGAATTTCAAAATTCAGAATTGTCTTTTGAAAAAGCATAACATAAATAAGCTACTGTAATTATTTTTATAATGAAAAAATGATGTTTTTTAGGCTGACCAAAAGAATTTAACTGAACTTCGAAATTTTACCTCCCTGCACAGATTAACCAGAGTAGATAAGCGTTGGTTGAAGTCGTGGATATGAAGAAGTGCCAATTAACTAAGGAAGTGCTCAGTGAAACAGTGGATGGACGAAGAAGTCCAATTAAGCTTTTGTCTTTTTGTGCTTCGCTTCTGGTTCTGATGCGAATTGAACCCGCTGGCTCTGGTGCAAATTGAACTAGCTATATACAATTTGTTGAAAGCCACACTACGACGCCTCTATCAACGTGACTATATGAAAAAAACACTCAGAGACGGTCATCACCTACCTCGTCATGCAAAAACACTCACAGACCGTTACCACCTACCTCGTACCATTGGTGTAGTTCATGATATTATATACAATTTGGTGCAACCCACAGGTGGATGCCTCTATGAATGTGACTACATTAAAAAACACAAATGGCCTCAAAATAAGCTCTTGTGGTAGCCTCAGAATAAAACTTAGGATATGATCTTTCAAAATTTATATAATAAATTTAAAGCTAGAACTTTGGTTAAAGTGGTAAAGTTAGTGTTGTTATCACTTAACGTAAAAAGACACTGCAATAAGAGGTGCATTCTTCTTGCCCAATCAAATAGCAAGGAAACATTGGTTAAACGCTATCATGCCCACTTGCACTACAAAGTTGTAGAGAAACTTTGGTTAAATCTACGATATAAAAAACTAGTCAACACCATTAATATGCAAACAACGGCATACCGATTGTTATATACCTGCTTGGGCAAGTATAATAACTAAAACAGTGATACAATTTAAGGAAGGCCGACACTAAACTAGTTTCATAATAGATATAATACTATTATTAGAATGTCAATGTGTTAATATGTTTTTGGAATATTTTGACAATTTTTTTTAATAATTAATAATATTGTAGAAATCTCATACGTTGTAACATACTCCAATAACCTCACCTGAAAATGTAGGAAATTAGATTTTTTTTACACAAATTACTTATTGGTAAGTATCCAAACCACTATTCCACATTCCTCATAACCATTAAATAGAATGTTCCTTAGTACATAAAGTAACTTTAATAGCGGAATAGTAAATTTTATAACCATTAATAACCACTCTTGTAGTATATTAACATAAACTATATGATGTAATTTTGCATCCAGTTCATCATTCGTTTAATCATATTAATTAATCACATACTTGACATTGTGAACATCACATTATGCAAGGAATCACACCATCAAACTAACATAATAAGCAATCACATCATTGAACACTGATATACCCTGGAAATTCCATAAGGTGAAAACTAGAAAACGTTTAATTTTATTATTAAACGCTCATGAGGGTGTTCACCCCTCACTCAATGGCTTATAAGGGAGTCCATCCCTTAGCAATTGTCACAAAATATTACAATGAAGTATCATTAAAATCAAACATACCTAGCTAAAAGCTATTACAATGATCATGAAACAATTTACCCACAAATGACCACTCTTTATATGCTTGTGGCATGATTTTTCCATTAGTGGACCATCCTGCATGGACCATTAATTATTTACCTACCACCATGTTAAACATAATCTATCATTTGCACAAGTTATTATCCTTTCATGTCATTGTTGTCATCAATAGGATTTGGTAACAAAAATAGAGTATTAATCAATCAACAATTAGTCTTTAAAATCTATCCTTTAACATTTATTCATATGCATACATGAGATGTAAATAAAATATAACAACATGCTTCTTCTAACAACATTGTACATGTTTAAACCAATAATTTCAAGTATGTCAACATAATTACCATGTTACTATGACCATTCTAACACCACCACATGTTCATATCCAAAGGAAACCGCTGCAAGTATTAATTTTATTTAAAGGATACTAGCAACCTACCTTTGTTTTTCATGCATGTAATCAGATAAAAACTTATTCAAAGAGAGATAGCCTCTTAGCTTCTTCTTTGTGAATGTAACTAAGTAATCTTTCCAATATGATAGATATTACTATAATAAATAAAAATACATGCCCCCTTCTAAGGGAAAGCTAACATGATAGACACCATTATCGTGCATGCAAATGTAAGCCCCTTTTCAAAAAGCATCTTTCCCAAGATAGAGCTATTTATAAAATCTATTGTCTGCACAGAGACATAGCTTCTTCTAAACTAGAACTAATGTGTTAGTGATTATTTCTAGCATGGGGATATATGTATTTTACAAAGGAAAGCTAGTACATTTATTCCAAGTGACTACTTGTTTTACTTTCCATAATACTTATTCTTTTCTACACACAAATCCATATTTCTCTTTAAAACATCTAACACAATAGCTCTACAAATTGCATGTTTCTTTTTAAAATGTCTAACACAATAATTATATCTTCATACATATAATCAACTATTGTTTCTATGCTTCTGCATATGTGTTCTCTTCACATAGTTATTTTCAGGAACCCAACATAGTTTTTCTATTGTATGTACAAGTTCTCATGCATTTATTTTCAAGAAAGTATCATAACAAAGTTCCCATGCATTTGTTTTCATAAAAGTATCATAATCAACCTTTCCTTTGGGCATAAGAAATAAGGTAATAATAATGTTAAATTTTTATGCATTAAACCATGCAATTAAATACAACTATCCAATTTACAATGCACAAGTCATTTATCTCTTTACCCACCAAAAGATGTAACTTTTTCAAACTCTTGCAAAGGAATTAACACAATCAACTTATATTTTCTTCAAAAAATAATTATTTCTTATAAACACACAAGCTAGTTATTAAAACTACACCTTTCAAAAGGAAATCCCACTTTCCAAGAAAATTAATCTAATTAACTTTTCTCTTTTATTTTTCACCACCCATGAGATCATTTCACAATTTCCTCTTTAATATATATTCACTTCCAAGAAAATAACTTAGATTTGTATCATTTCCTACACCAATACAAAATCCCTTTTTAAGAAAAGAGCATGCATCCTATATTTTCTTACATAAAAGGTATATGCATTGTTATATAAAGATAGGAAAGGTTATTTATATTTTAATGCTGCAAATATATATAATCACAATCTTTTTCTATATATAGTAATGACAATCTTTATTTACATGTAGTGATATATTTTTCTCTACCAAGAAAAATATATACTCACAATCTTTATCTACATGAAATGATATATATAAACTCTCATTTTTAGGAAAATATAGTAACTTATATTTTATCCTTTAAAAAAATATCATAACTTATCTTTTCAAAAGACACACAAATACTCATATATGTTATCACATTCCTCACTGCATGTGATTATATATATATATATATATATATATATATATATATATATTATATATATAGTATATATTATATATATATATAATATATATATATATATAATATAATCTTTCCAAAGACACCCAATTAAACACATATTTTCCTTCAAGAAAATAGATGGGTTACTTATCTTAACCATAGATGATTAGCCCATCCAAAAATGACTCCATAAAAAAGAATGTGAAAGGTATTTTCCTCTTCCCATGTCTTCTACAAGCCTTTTTATGATTCGCCACGGGAAAACCAAAACTGTAACAAGGAATCTGACGAGAATAAAGATAAACTCTAGTGGGGAAATGAATTCATCGGCAGGCCCGATAAATGGCACATGGAAATTCTGCGTGCACGGAAAATGGAAACATGATGTAATTTTTGGGCTAAAGGTTAAATAGGAGACACTGGCATGATTGAAAGTGAATAATGAAACTGCAAGAAATTGACACGCTATCACACTGTTGGAAAGGGAAAAGTTTAATGGGGGTTACAAAGCCTCTCTTGCAGAGACCAGACTGCAAATGACTGAGCGAGAGGTAGATTATAGAGAAAAGTCCGTTCGCCTCCATAAAATAGATATTTGATATATCACAAATGAAAATGTCATGATTAGGAATTGTTAATCCTAACTGTTTCTTGATCTAACCCTAAATGTTTCTTGATTTAACTATAACATTTCAACAAATTGAATGAATCATTAATCAAGTTAGAATACAAATATTCTAATAAATGGTAAATTTTATATTGATATTTTAGGGATGTAACATACTCCCCCCCCTTAAATAAAACACCATGTTCGGTGTTCATCATTAACTTTTACATATGACACCTATCTAGAAACATCAAAAAATGATCATTTAATAACATTTTATCAATAATCATAAGGATTTACAACTACAACATATTTTGGACTAGAGAAGGAATGGAGAGCGATTAGCTAGGGTTATAGAAAGTTGCAGAGGTTGTTTCTAATGAAGGGCAGCAGAGGAGGGAGCTCTACTCCCTCGTACAAGGAAGCCATAACTAACAGAGATAAAAAACCACTTGTGAACAATGAAGGTTTTGCGGATGAAAGGAAAGGGGATAATGAAAAGGAGATAGATGGGACCAAGACCAAGGAAAATAGTAGCACAAAGAACAAGGAAGAAGAAGACAAAAGTCAGGGTTCAAGAGACAAAAAGCAAAAGGGACCTTGTAGAACAAAATCAAAGATCACTCCTAGAGTAATATTAAATGATCCTGCTCTACAGGCGCATAGGGAACACATGCAGACTTACGCTATCATCTGTAAATTCATGGGACTATGGCCCACTGAAAAAGCTTTACAGATGTGGATCAAGTATCACTTGAAACTCAAAGGAAGCATTGACCTACATCTTGGGTCAAAGGGATTCTTCACAGCTGTGTTCTCAAACATCAAAGATAAGGATAGAGTATTTGAAGGAGGACCCTACTTTTATGCAGCAGTAGGTCTCTATATGTGGTCGTGGATGATGAACTTTCTTCCAGAGTGGGAGACTTTCACATCGGTACTAGTATGGGTAAGGCTCTATTCTCTACCTCTTGATTATCAGCAAACTGAATCGCTAGCTTCCATTGGCAAAAAACTAGGTCGTTTTGTCAAATCTTTTGAAGCCACATGAAGAGGGAAGTATACCTCCTTTGCAAGGATATGTGCGGAAATGGATCTATCAGGAGCTCTTCCGTATGAAGTTATCTTGGACGTTTTTGATGAGGAGTGGGTACATATAGTGGACTACGAGCATATCCCACTCAGATGTCATGAGAATGGACATTTGTTTAGAGACATCCCTCTCAGTAAAGCAGACAACACAAGTAAACCTAATACAATGAAAGAAACAAAAAGCTTTCATAATGTGCCAAGTAAAGGAAAAAGAGGAAAAAAAGGACCAAAGCAACAACATAACAAGGGGTAGAAGGTCAGTCAGAACAAGTTTTAAGTGCTGGAAGAGAATGAAGAAATAATGAAAGAAAACCAATCTCAGGAGGAAGATCCTAATGAAAAAGAGAAAGAAGGACACAACAACCAAACACAAGATATTGGTTATCAGAAAGAGACAATGATGAGTGAAACATAAATGGAGATGGATCAAGAGATAACCCAGAGTGAAATAGGTTTGGAAGATCATGAACTACAGGAAATCCTCGATAAGGAAAACCTTGATTTGGAAGGATTCTTGATGCAGGGAACCAAGGGAGGAATACATTCATTGCCTCAAGAAGAATGCAACAGAATACAATAGTTGTTTTTATGGAAAACTCAGGAAAGAGGGTAGGATAAAGGAAAAAACATTCACAAACAAGAGCACAAAGGTGTGAAAACTATGAAATCAACTCTAGGATTAACTACTAGAAATCCAGGAAAGAAGAGGGGTAGGAAAAAGAAGAATGAGCTCTTGATGGAGTTTGGAAAGCTAATGATAGATTCAAGTAAGATGAAAGACCTAACCAGTTACTCCTTTACAAATCTTTAATTATGAATTTCATATCTTGGAATATCAAAGGTCTAGGTAGTAAAAGAAAACAAAGAATGCTTAGTAACAGAATGAAACTAGCAACGCCGGACATAATCTTCATCCAGGAAACAAAATGCTCCATTCAGAAATTAAAACAAATCCATAGCAAATGGCTTAATATATTTGAGTTTCTAGAAGTTAAAGCAGAGAACACAGCGAGGGGCATTCTCACTCTTTGGAACCCCCAAAAAGTTAGCATAATAGATGTGGAGGCATCAAGAAATTATTTATCAGTAATTATTCAACTAGTGGGGGTTTCAGACACCTTCCTGGTCACAAATGTTTATGGTCGTCAAAGAATAGATGAGAAACTCAAATTTCTAGACTCCCTCGTGGATCTTAGGAGCAGACATGAAGGAATACCTTAGGTCATGGGAGGAGATTTTAACATGATTAACTCAACTTCAGAAAAAAATGAGGTACCAGATTGCTAAGTAAAGACTCCTTAGAGTTCCAAACGTTCACAGATGATATGAAACTGGTTGACTCAGAAATGAACAATGGCCTTTTTACTTGGAACAACAAAAGAAGAGGTGAGGCACAGGTCACCTCCAAGTTAGATAGATTTTTGATCTTAGAGGAGCTTATGCTCATAGATAGAGAAATAGCAGCTAGAGTTCCCCCCTTTGGAGGCTCTGATCACTGGCTGATTCAATTAGAAATCAAGGGGATCGATTCTCCCAGGAATAAACCCTTCAAATTTGAGAATATTTGGCTCTCCCACCAAGATTTCATCAGCAACATTGAAAATGGTGGTCGGAAGATTTGCAGATCCAGGGCACAAATATGTTCCTCCTACATAAAATACTAAAGCACATTAAACTTAGACTCAAAGAATGGAACAAGAAGGATTTCGGTAACATTTTTGTGGACAAAAATCCCTCAACACCTCCTTCATTTCCCTGATCCCCACACAGGATTTAACCCTAACTGCTGATAAGTACAAACCCATTGTTTTATGCAATGTGGTATACAAAATAATATCCAAGGTATAGGCTAGCAGACTCAAACCTCTACTTCCTTCTTTAATTTGAGGGGAACAATCTGGTTATGTGGAAGGCAGACAAATCCTAAATAACATTATTCAAGCCTATGAGGTAGTTCACATGCTAACCTACAAGAGATAGGTTGGTATGATCATGCAATTGGATATTGCCAAAGCGTATTATAAGGTGAATTGGATTTATGTCATGAAGGTCCTTACTGCTTTTCGGTTCGATCACAACTAGGTGAATTGGGTTACGGCTCTAGTAATTTCTTCCAGCTTTTCGATTTTGCTGAATGGCTCACCGTGAGAGTTCTTTACTCCCTCTAGAGGCCTCAGGCAGGGAGACCCACTCTCTCCCTTTCTCTTTATCCTTATGATGGAAGGACTGGGTGGGTCCATTAAATAGGCCAAAGTCTTGGGCAAGATTAATGTCCTTCAATTAATGGAGAACGATCAGGCACTTACTCACCAACAATTTGTGGATGACACCATGCTACAAGGAAATCCCATAGTAAAATAAGCTTCATCCTACAAACAAATGTTGAATGACTTTACCATGGCTACATGTATGGAAGTTAATCTCTCTAAATAAAAAATATTCTTCTTAAATACTAACATTGCAATTCAGAGAAATATCTATAGAATTCTAGGCTTTCAAAGGGATTCCCTCCCTTCAAAGTATTTGGGAATTCCCTCATAGCTAGACCAATGCACAAAAGTATCTGGGAATCGGTGATCAATAAGATGCAAGTCAAAAAATGGACTATCATATCGTTGAACTTAGCTGGTAGGTTGGTTCTGACAAAGGCCATTCTTCAATCAATCCTTGTTTTCATATTGTTAGCCTCCCAGCTCCCAAAGGTGTCTTACAACAATTCAGGAATATCTAGAGAGACTTCCTTTAGGGCAAGGAAGAAACAAGGAAGAAATTGGCCCTTGTTTCTTGGGATAAAATCTGTAAACCCAAGAGCCATGGGGGTCTAGGATTAGATGATTAGGAGATTCTTAGTAAAGTTTTAGGAGCCAAGCTTTGGTGGCGATGGGTTAAAGAACCGGAAGCTCAATGGGCTAAGACCTGGAAAGAAAAATATGCAAGCTCCTGGCAAACAAGTGATCTTATAAGAATGTACGGAAACATAAAGGGCTCTTACATGTGGAATAAAGCCTCGGAGAATAGAAGCTTGGAACAAAGAAAGAGTTTCTGGGAAATCAGAGTAGGAGATCTAGCTCTCTTCTAGGAAGACAAATGGAAACAAGAACCAATGCTATTAAGAGAGGACTTTATGAGCCTCAAGCAGGAAACAGACTCCCAAGGATTAAACAAAGTAAAGGATTTCTAGGATCATCCTCATAACTCGGGAAAGTGGAGAAGTTGAAGAAGCATAGACTATAGAGATGAAAACCCCATAAAAATAAAAGTAGAGGCACTCATGAGCATGTTAAAACAAAGGACGATCTTGGTAACATAGGGGCAAGATCAGTTAAGATGGGGCCTCAATAAAGAAGGCACCTTTAATCTTAAGGAAGTGAAAAGAATTATCTTGAACCTAGATTCTTGTGTTTTAGAGAAATCCTAGCAACAACTTTGGAGGCATCAAGGGTGGATGAAAATCAGGCTTTTCATGTGGTTGGTACATCACAAGAAAATCTTAACTTGGGACCATATCAGGAAAAGGGGTGTTATGGGACCTTCTAGATGTCAGCGATGTGAAGCTCAAGAGGAGAAAATGGAGCATATTCTCAACAGTTGCAGTTACACCACCTGTTTGTGGGATTCTTTTGCCACCATTTTTCAAGAGACAGACAGAGATAAGGGAAGTATCATTAATACCCTAAACAAGTGGAGAAGAAACTTTACGGAGAATGAGCTCCTTAATTTGACCTGGGCCTTGATGCCAAGTTTCATTATTTGGAATGTTTGGAAAGGAAGGGAAAAAGAATTTTCAAGGATGAAAAAACTCTTCCTCTTCGCCTGTTGGATCTGATCTTGAAACAGATTAAGGAGACAGTTAGCAAAAATGTTTGCAATTATCCCAAGAATCCTCCCACAGAAACTGAGTTGAGAACTCTCTGGCAACTAGGAATACAAGAGATCATTCCCCAAGAACTAAACAGGAAGGAAATAGCTTTGGAAATGGAAAAGGAGTTTTGGCATCCTCCACCGAAAGGTTATCTGAAATGCAATATTGATGGTGCTTCAAAATGCAATCCCTAAATTTCTAGTTATGGATGGATGCTAAGAGATGAAGAAGGAATCATCATCTTCATATTCCACTACTTTTTAGATAAATCCACAAAAAATATGGTTGAATTAATGGCATTGGAACAATGTCTAGAGCTTCTGAAACTAGAACATAGCTCAAATGTCATTATAGAAGTAGACTCAGAGATCACCATAAACTCTGTAAAGAGAATCAGTTGCGGAATAACACTGGAGAAAGTCTCAAAACATTGGAGACTAATCCAAGTTTACCAAAGGATTCAAAAACATCTCCAGAGTCTTCAAACTGTTAGTTTCAATCATGTTTGACGAAAAGCCAATAAACTAGTGGATATACTGGCCAACTAAGGAGTGATTAATTCAGAATGCAGGATTGAGATGAAGTGGCAGGAGATGCCTCAGAGTAGATTAAAAGCTCTCTGCAATGAGCAAGCGGTAGAGGACAGAGAAAATTTTAGATACTAGGCGAAAGTGAAAGGCATGGAATGAAGTTTTCTTATCAAGTTCAATCACAGTACTCAGGTATGAACCTTGGAGAAGGGCAAGCAAATATCGGTCACAAAACACCCCAAGTTGACCAGTATCCTCTTTTTTCTGGACTGCAACACAGGGGTCAAATTACAGTCTACTTCAATCTCTGGTGTAATTTCTGAAGCAAGCTTGCGCGACAAGGGCGGTTGGATTTTCTGGCGGCAACAATTTACTTGCAATCATCTTGCAGAACAAAAAACCAGGCACAAAGCAGTTTCTAGGTGATTGCATGGCTCCTGGGTGGTAAGTGGTATTGGAGATTTGGAAGTGATTCCATTAGGCTTCCAACACGTGGCAGGGGGTGGTAAGGAATATTGACCTCCATCGTGCACTAATGATCGGTCATCTTGGCAGTGCGAGATTTCTTCAGGCCATTGGATTTCCCAGAATGAATCGACGGTTAGAAATGACAATTTTGTTTTGTGGGGCCATGTCTTTTATCCACAAGTCTTATCAAGCTTTTCAGGACAGTGACGTGGGAGAGTTAGCAAAGTTTTCCATTTGGCTGGAGAATCATACAGTTCAACTTAATGTATTATTTGAGATGTAAGCATTGAATGTTGTAGAGGTGAGGCTCAGGTCTATGGTAGAATGAGCTTGGTTTTCCTGAGTCCATGAAGATCAAAGTTTTTTTTTATATGTTGTAACATTGTTTTTGGTTTAATGAAATAGAAGGATCATCTCTTGCTTCATCAAAAAAAAGGATTTACAGCTACAACAATACTCAATTTCTACTTTCCATCACTTGGCCATTACTCATTTCATAGATGCAAAACAAAATCTCTATACCAACTTACCATTACTTACCAATTACTCTTGGAAGTCATGGTTTCTTTCATGAAAATTCTCTAAGAATGGTTTGATGATGCATCCTCACTCCATGGAAAGCACCGTATAATATATGACTAAAAAATCCCACATAATCATATTCATCACAACATTTTCAATCAAAATGAAATACTTTTAACTATGAATAAACTATGCAATGTTAGGTGACATTTAAATCACAGTACTTTTACAAGTACTTAGAGAGCACTAATAGTCTAATCATCAAAATGATAAATTGCTGCATGACATGCACGCCATCTTAGCTCTCACTAAATACATCCACACACTACTTCTAAAAGTACCCAAAGAGCACCTAGCTCTCTAATCATCGAAATAGTCAATAACTACACCAAGTGCAAATTGTCTTAGCCCCTACTAACGTGTTCACAATATTGGTAATACAATAACAAAACTAAAATTCCAATAACTCCTTACTGATAACTAAGCTCCTTTCGTGTTAAGATGTGCATAACATCTTTATACAATTATATATAAAATTCATTTTAACACAAAATTTAGCTAATTAATTAATTTGTTCTCCTATGAGAATCACGGAGGCAAAAGAATGTTCCTCCCAACCTAGCACTAAGATCCTTTTGTATTAAGATGTGCATATAATATTAACACAATTATACATAAAATTCATTTTAACACAAAACGTAACTAATTAATTAATTTATTCTCCTACGAGAATCATAATGGCGAAAGAATGTTCCTTCCAACCCATGGGAATTGGTTTCCACAACCATATTGAGTCATTTTCACATTTAGACAGTTCTTTGATAGAGAACATACCAAGTCTACTATGGAATTCCACTGGCCAACTAGATCAAGAATCCTAATGACCAAATAGTGTCCAATATAAGATTCCTCTTGGCAGTGTCCTGCCTATTCCTCTGATAACGTCCCATTTATGAGGAATTTTGGGTCTCCTCCAACATGCTACAAATCAACAGAGTTTCCTTAGGAGTTTTACCCTCTTCACCATCTTATCCAACTCTTTTCCCTTACTGAGATCATTTATCTTAGGGAGAGGAAATTTAGGTATGCAAGTTCCCTCAACCCCTTCGAGTAGGCAATTACCATCAACCCAAGGCCTTCTAGCCTTTAACAATTGTTGACAACCATATGGCATGTTAAATTTATATTTTAGCACTCTTTCCCACAATAATTTACATAATGAACTGAATGCAGATTAGTATTAACAAAAGAAACATTCATGTACACCATGGATTTATACTTAACCCTCGACATGGGTCCACAATATCTATATTGATAGGAAACATAATTGTCATACATGTTGTACACATTTTGATTTTACAAGTAACGTAATCATGTATATCATATAACATTATTCTTTATCATTTACAATTGCAATTCACATTGCAATGTTTTACTTTCATAGTTTTTCTTATTTCCATTAAGTTACCCCTACTTAATCCCATCAACATTTAGTCATAAATAAGTATTCACTTTCAAAATCAGTTTAGCTTCATGTGTACAACATTGTTATGCATAAAAGTATATACAAATATTCATTAATGTGTAAATGTTAATAATAGTTAAGGTAGCAATTAAAACATTTGCAATTTCCCATAGTATATTGTTACCAATAGACCAACAAATGAAGTAACTACCATAATCACTTATTCACAACTTGCAATAAGATTAAATAAAATCCAATTCACCCATACAAGTTTTATTAGCTAGTCATGCAACAATAACCAATCACTGGTACCAACCATCTTAATGTGTAGTGCATTGTAACTTCAGTCATGTTCATTAAATGCATCCTTAATATTTCCATATTTGGAAGAGTTGGTAGTTGATTGTCACTTTCCTTGAGTGTTATTATTTAGTGTGACAAAAGTTTTATTTTCTTTTATTCTCATCAATATTCCAATGTCATGAACATAGTTTTGCAACAGACTTTATTACTTACTACATAATGCAATTATAAACACGAATCACACATATCATGTCAAAAGTAGTGTACTACAAAATCAATATGTAGATTGTTATACTCATATTTGAGTCGATGCTCACTAGTAGCATACCTCGATTTTCTTTTTTATTAAAAATTCCAAAAGACGTCAGTGTTGCAACCTTTAGCTCTGATACCACTTATAACATACCTCGATAACCTCACTTGATAATGTAGGGAGTTATAATCTTTTTACACAAATTACCCACTAGTAATTATCCAAATCACTATTCCACATTCCTCATAACCATTAAAGATAATGTTCATTAGTACATAAAGTAGCTTTAGTAGAGGAATAGTAAGTTTTATAACCATTAACAACCACTCTTGTAGTATATTAACATAAACTTTATGATGTATGTTATGAAACTAGCTCAAGAAAAAGATAGACAAGATAGAGAAATGCATTAGAATGCTGCCTCTTCGAGGGGGAAACCTCCTTTACATTACATAAATGAACAATTATTGGATGATACAAATGAAAAAACCTCCTTTCTATATATAGGGGTTTAAGGGGTCATAATATAATCAGAGCCGACATAACAATAATAATGTAAGGGCACA
>APFE030806134.1:105577-128309 GCA_000404065.3 Pinus taeda | reverse complement strand
TTTTCCTTCAAGAAAATAGATGGGTTACTAATATTAACCATAGTTGATTAGCCCATCAAAAAATGACTCCATAAAAAACAATGTGAATGGTATTTTCCTCTTTCCATGTCTTCTACAAGCCTTTTAATGACCAACCATGGGAAAACCAATACTGTAACAATGAATTTGATGAGAATAAAGATAAACTTGAGTGGGGAAATGAACTCATCCGCAGGCCTGATAAATGGCACCTAGAAATTCTTCATGCACAGAAAATGGAAACATGATGTGATTTTTGGGGTCATGGTTAAATAGGAGACACTGACATGATAGAAAGTGGATAGTGAAACTCCAAGAAAGTGACACTCTATAAAATTGTTGGATGGGGAAAATTTTCACGGGGTTACAAAGCCTCTCTCGTAGAGAACGGGTTGCGAATGACTAAGCGAGAGGTGGAGTATAGAGAAAAAATCGTTTCCCTCCATAAAATAGATCTCTGATATATAACAAACGACAATTTTGTGATTAAGAAATGTAGAAATTTCACCATAGATTAAACTGATTATGCAATGTACTAAAGAAAAATACGTAATCTACTTCTACAATAAAACTTGTGGAATCTTAATCGATTTTGAGCAAGATCAAATAGAACGCATATAACAAATGAAGAAGAAAACAATCACACATGAAACATAGTAGAATACTCTGGGGAAAGCCTCAGCTAAAAGCCCTGCTATCTATATTATCATGCAAGTTGAAATATCTCAAGATTACACAAAGCTTTAGCTCTCAAGCTATCGAACTGTCAGTACAATTTCTCATTGCTGCTTATAGACATAATACACACTACTACATGTAGGGGGGTTTAAGAAAATATTTGAGTCAATTGTCTTAACTTAAGGCAAAATGAAACTTGTGTATTGTCTTAAATATTGTCTCTAAGCGGGTGTCTCAAAAATTTGTCTCTATAAAGACAATATAGAACACATAATTCAAACTATTGTCTCTCTAGAGGCAATATAAAAAATTATTTTAAAAAAATAAATGTCCATAATTCAAACTATTTTCTCTCTAGAGACAATAAAAAAATTATTTAAAAAAAATAAATGTCCATAATTCAAACTATTGTCTCTCCAGAGACAATATAAAAAATTATTTAAAAAAAAATAAATGTCCATAATTCAAACTATTGTCTCTCTAGAGATAATAAAAAAAATTATTTAAAAATAAATAAATCTGCTCAAACTATTGTCTCGGATTTGCTCCTCCCAATTTATCTGTGTATCCATCTCTATCTACCTATCCATCCATCCATCCATTCAACTATATGCATGTCTGGATGTACATATGTAAGCCTGCAGATCTATGTTTTATAGTGTGTGATCTCCTAAAATTTGGGATATGCGTGCACATTGCATTTATAGGGTGTGGCTTGGGAATTATGTATCCATTTTGACTTTTTCTGCATCTCATTTGCAAGGAGAAAAGATATATCGAACTGGTTAAAATTAAATAACAAGGACTTCACAATTACTGTACAATAAATAAACCATGCTCATCCTGATTCAGGGACCAAATAAATTCCCTGGTCCATTAAATCAGAGAAATATACACCAGAGAAAATTCAGGAAAACAAAAATATTCGATAATACAAAAAATTACAAGCTACACAGACAGCATCCTCAAAACTACCAGCGCTCTAGTTGCACCTCTGATTCAGTTAGGTCTTTCTAAGCTTTCTTCCTACGATAAAATATTGGGCAGTCACAACTGCAATAAGGATAGGACATCAATGTAAGTATAAAAGAGATAGTAATTGTCAAAAAAAAAACATCCTATTATTAAAAACAAATACATGATCACACAAATGTTACAAAATACATCCATAATGTAAATTTAAATCATGTTATGAAAATGTAACACTTAAAATATAGCATTCAAAAACCTTGTGCAAAGAACATCTTGGTGCAGAGAGTCTTGGCACCGCTGACATTGTGTCCATAGTTTACCAAAGAGCATTTCTAATTCCCTCACTAACATTGATCAAATATTAGTGTCATATGATAGAAAATGTAGGTGAGAACAATAGACATAAGGCCTACTTTAAATTCTCCAAATAAAGAGTAGTGGTATTAGAATACCAGCTTACCATTTGTAACTTTTTTCTGATACAATTCTGCTTCTCTTTGTTTGCAATGTGAACAAAGTGTCTAATCTTCTTTGCTGCAATGGAAACATGAAATCAGGTAACATCATGAATTTTAGTATGAAGAAACCTAACCAGACATTCTTATTATAAGAAAGCTAGATAGTTTGTTACAAGGAGAGCATGCATGGAATCATGCAACCTCATAGATTTTTCCACATCAAAAAGATGAACCCTAGTAGCTTTCTAAAGCTCCAAACTGAAATAATAGTTACTCTCAATTGTGCACTACTATAAGCAAGGGAACCACATGTAGGACACCCTTTAATTGTATTAACTAAATACCTGTTAGGTGTTTTACAACCAATACAATTGAGTTGTTTCTTGGCAAATTTCATAATTCCACAATTTGGAGTTGATATGGAAATTGCTCGTGTGTGACTACCATGAAGAAGCTCCTTGCTTGTATTCTTCAAAAAGGGCTCAAATATTCTCAATAGTGGCTACAGAGCAAAAACAGGCAGTAATAAAAAACACTTACCTGGAAAGAATTACTATCTATCAAGATATATTTGAAACACTGGTGAAATTTTCAAAAAGAGCATAAACTACAAGTGATGATGCTTTGGTCTTTCGCCTTGCTTAGTTGATTCTCCAGATAATATTGTTGATCAACAAGAATGTTATTCTCTAGTACGTAAATTGGATCCTCAGATTTCTCATATGCCTGAGCCCAGGTAAACACATTAGTCATTATATTCATAATCCCTCTGTAAATTATGCCTCCAAATAAAGCATAACAAAATAATTAAAATAACCATTTTTTAGTGCAATATCGAGACTTATGATGAGCATAGAAGGGGTTAATTATTACCTTGGCACCTTTTGCAGCCTTTATGATGACATATGGAACACCATTACCCACAGTTGGAGCAGTTGCAGCATCCCTCTATAAACCAGGGGCAGCTTGGCTTTAAAACACGACATGAATTTAAAAAATCCAACAATGGACTCATTGTCAATAAAAAGAAAAATATTACAAGAGTATTTAGATGCACTGCAGTAATAAAAATAGAGGGATAGGATTGAAATGGAACCAGAAGGCATTGCACCATTCATTATACTTGTTCTGAGAAGTTATTTCCAGTATTTACCTTCTGCATGCGCTCAACTAGTTCCATGTGTGCTGCCTTGACTGCATAGTCATCTCCAGTCTTTGTTAGACCCTGACTCAAGAAAGAGATTGTTAGCACAGGAAAACAACAATGCCCTTAAGAATATGCTGATAGCCTTCATAAAGGATATGACCTGCAAAAATCTGTTTCTGCCGCAGATAAACAATAATCAATTTCTCTCAGCATGAGATTAAAAATGGAGATATATTATATATTGTCATGTTTTGATTCTCTTCAATTTTATAAGAGCCTCCCATGACACTTCTTCCTCCCATTTCTAGTAGTAAATATTGTCTGAATCCCTTCCAAGTACAAAATGTAGGTAGACATTTTGATGACATAGGTGATTGTTGTACGGGGGATCTTTTAGATATCACTGAACTAGTGAAACATTGTGTGAAAATATCACCAACCCCCACCCTTGGATTTGTCATCAACTGTTTTCTACAAATCAGAAAATCTAAAATTGATTCTCCAGAAGTTAATTTATCGAAGTAGATTGTTTGTGTACTTAAAAGGCACATTGTATCCAGAAAAAGTGAAAGAAGAGAAGCATACTCGGCACCAAATCTAACAACTTCACCTGCATAATAGTTACAAATACGTTAGTTTATGATATGTCATTTTATGAAGTGCATGTTTGGACAATTTTGATGTCTGATTGCAATTTGCCACAAAGTCATGAAGCCTGTCTAATTTAAGCAAAAACAGAGTAAAAATTGGTAATTTGAACCAGATTTGGTATTGAAATAGATTGCTAAGAATCATTTTAAGTAAACTCACCATAGAATTGAATAAAAGTAGATGGAATAAAAAAGGAGATCACCATCAGAGCAATCCACATAAGGCTCTTCAAGGGCCACCATCTTGAATGCCATTAGTCACAATATTCATGCAAATTTGTAGTTCCAACTGTTGTAAGAAACATAGCAAAATAAAATATCTGAGGTGATGTTAAGGTAAACAGTTCAGACTCCAGAGTCCTATCGCTATGGTCCAATACTGTTGGGGAAAATAACGTGCTTGACATCGCATGAAGTGCCCGAGACGCATGTGCCACTTATAGCCAAATGGCATCGACACACGGATATGATTTTATGTAAGTTATGTTGCCATGGTTATGCATTTGAAAATTTCCAAGGCCACTTGCATGTTAAAGTCCCCAGAAATAATCTAGTTTGTAACTAAGGGGTGGTTAGTTCTGCATGAAAATTCAAACCTTGATACTGATCTGGATTTACCTTCTGTGAAAGACATGATGCCACTTCAAACTTAAAAAGCTCATAACAAGAAATTAGAATCCGGTATCCAACCTGTTTAAAAGCCAAACAACTTGTAAGGCATATAAATTTTAAAATTGGATACAAAGCAGACTAGGCTTACTCGAAGCACACCTTATGTATCTAAGCAGTCATGACCTCCTTGACAACCTTTCAAATCTGTAAAAACGAAGATCTCAAACTCATATATATATAACACGAAGAAAATGGCATACAATGTAAATTAGCCCATTTTCCAAAGCCAAATGTAACTACATGTATATCAAAAGAATAATAATCTAAATGGATGCAGATAAGTTAAAGAGCTATTTGAAAAATTCACGATTTTATGAGAATTTAAGTAAAGTTAAAAGTTGTAAAATCATGTAAAATGTCCCGAAGTAGGTATATAGTATGTACTTCTAACACTTGAAACCAGGAATATGTAATAAGTGACTTGCTCGGAATGTAAATCTCCTCTTCCCCCTATTATATTTTCTCCATTTCAAAAGTAACAAATAGTCAAACAAATTTGCTCATAAACATGCAGAAGGATTCATTGTTCTCACCTTAGTTATCACCAAAAGTGACAAATCCATTCTATTCATTAAAAAGTCAAAAATAGTGTTCTTGACATACTGCACTGCACCAGGTATGTCATGATCAATGAGTACTTTGTAAAGGCACTCTATAACCAAGTTCTTCATCAGCAGGTAATTGTCCCTTCGCACTGTTTCAATGCCTGTTGATATGGAATATTTAAAAGATCAGGAATATTTAATAACTAAGAAGGCATCAAATAAATTATTTTTCTAAGAGCATTTTAAGCCTTCACAAACACTAAGGCATGTCTTTGAAACAAAATGATCATGTTTGTCACCTTTACTATCCATTTTTCATAAGCATCTGGCTTTGTCCACAAAAACCTAGCATATCTTTTCTTGCTGATCAACAAGTATGGGTAGTATATTTTTTCAAATTCTAGTTTAATAGGCTGCATAAAAGCATATGTTAAATAACACACTGATTAGATGCCAAAGATGCACCAAACAGATGCAGATAAGCTATAGAAAAGCATAATTGATCATCTTGTCTTGTGCATATTTACAAAGATCTCATGGAAGTGGAATGTCAAAAGAAGATTAGTTTTAAAAAGAAAGGTGATATTAAAACATTCATCCCTACAAAAACATCGCTAACAACTCTAGACGCTTCACGAATATTTAAAATTCTTGACACTGTACCTTTGTAAATGTACCACTAATATAATCTAAGGCTTACCTCCCTAGCGTCATGGCCTCTTCTATATTTGGTACACCAAACTGTATCATAACTGAATCTATATCTCCATATACAACCTAGATTCAAATATAAAAATATAATATCAAGCTTTACAAAAGAAATCTTGGTTAGGATCAGATCACCCATTATGATTTCAAGAACTTGGACTATCACCAATACAACAAGTGTACTTCCTGTCATTACTAATCCAGTTCAAAGGTTACAAATGCCTTTAGTTGCTAAATAATAGCCTACCTCAGCATTGTATTGGTAACCACCAACTATTGTGAACCTTTCTTCAACTAGCCTCTTTGTATGCTCTATCATTTGACATCCTGACAGGTGGAAATAAATGAGATGATTAATGATATGAAATTTTAAAACAATACGTAAAATCCATATTGTCTGATGGAACAAAGAATGTGTCAAAAGATCAAACTGGACTTGTAATCAAAATATATTAAGTGGGCCTAAGCCTATCATCTTATTTGTACAAGTACACATGACTAATTAATGCAATTCAAGAACTCGATCTTATTTGTACAAGATTGTCAATTACAGTTCATACCCAAAACATTATGCCAGGAGGAAGAAAAGAATTACATGGATATAATTGATGCCCAAAAATAATCAATGTGAATGGCTGATACATGCATATATAGAATAAGAAAGGACTGCAAGCATCTCTATCTTGTAAGTAAAAGAAGCACCAATAACGATCACCAGATGGAAAATAGGTCATCTCTCTATTACTAAGAAGGAAAATGTTATATTTGGCAATAGATGTATTATATTCTATCCTTGCACCCAACATAAGAATATGCCTGATGCATAAATGAACTCTCAGACAGCAGGCCTGATTTAATAGTATTGGCTTTCTATGTTTCCCAAGTAGATCCAATTGGGTGATATAGGTATGGCCCTAATGAAATGTCCATATGCAAGACAAAAGCATAGAACAATAACCATGAAATAAGAAACCATGCTTCAATAATGCAATTCCTATTACACAATCCAAGAAAGGCTTGCCCTCTGACAGTAGACTACAGTAAAATCTACCACGTATGGGAGAAAGGTCACATGCTGCAAAAGCCAATTAGGTTGCACTAGAAATCCAGCTCCATAAATTTGGACCAGAGCAATGGCAGTGACAACGAGGTTCCCTACCATCAAACACAGGAGTTGTATTCAACCGCTACCAAGCTACAATCCATGCTTCAGAATAACCACTAGCAGCCCAGAATCCCCAACTTGAAAAAATAAACCCCTTAAATTTCAATCAATGGATTATTTCTACACCCCTCCACCCAACTTGTAACAATCAGCCCACTGAAAATATCAAATAATTTCAGTTCTAATCCCCAATAACATGTCAATTTAGCTCCTGGAGCTAAAGGAAAGAAGTTTGGAATCTACATAGTTGATCCTATAATCAACCTCCTCTATTCTAAAAAATAAAGAGATGAAACGTGAATAGGTAATAAAAAACAACCTTTTAAACATTATGGTTTACAAAAAGTGAACTTTGGATTCCTTAATACATCAATTTCTACATACCCAAGCCTCGTGCAGCGACATCGGTAGCAGTCATAATAGGGCTCTTTCCAGCCTTAAATTCTGATAAGACCCAGTCTCTCTCAGCTTGGCCTTTATCTCCATGAATTGATAGTGCTGGCCATCCATCCATACAAAGTTTCCTAGTAACTTGGTCACAACCTTTTTTAGTTTCCAAAAAGATAAGCAAGCGGCTACCATCCATGATCTCCTCTAAGAGATGTATTAACCTGAAAGAGAAATGTCGTAATTCATGGGTGCATTTGCACAGTGAAAAAGCAAAACGATAGTTAGTATATACTATAAACTACACCTAGGAAGGATAAACTACACCTTGTATACTTCTCATGTTCAGAAGCAATCTCCGCAATTTGCTCAATAGCATGGTTTCTCTTGAGTTCTTGTGAGCTAATTATTACCTAGAAAGACATAAAAATTCATACAGCTTTAGCAGAAATTGGAAAACCTCCAATAGACTCCAATAATAATAAAGTTACAAACATAACAGAGACCATCACTTACCACCCAAGAAAAGCAGAGCTCAGTTTTATTACATGCAGACTTGTAGAAAAGAAACCACCTTGTATGGATTATGCAGAGATTGCCTAGCAAGAAGCTCGACTTCCTTTGGCTAAGTTGCACTCCAGTATAATGTCTACCGATCTGGCCAAATCTGTATACCAGGGAAGATTCAGAATTTGTTACAACAGACACCAAATAGCTCTGATGTCAAAGGGGAGAAATAGTGCAGGAAGATAGGTTAATTAAACATTTTCCAGCAGATAAACATGGATTACAGAAAGATCCGCAAAAGTTGGTCCATACCCCGGGGAAAAGTTCTAAGTAACTAAGAATTCACTGCCATCACCAACAAGGTCCTTTTCATTAAGGCACCGATATAATGTCCATACATACATGTGCGTGTGTGTGTTGTTCAAAGTTACAATTGTCTCAAAACCATGGACGAGAACTTACATTTCTAGACACTACTTGTAGTAATGAATTCTACTGTGAATAATCAAAATCAAAATGAGACATTGCTGCTCCCAAAACAAATATTTAAAACCCACATTTCAGGTTTCAATACCAACCTTCTTCCTTAGCCAGGAAAGGAGAAAATTGAGAACACCAAAGAAAAATAATAATAATAATAACAACGAAAGAAACAAAATATAACCCAACAAAAAAAAAAAAAATCAGATTTTAATGGTCTTTTATAATGCATTCTTAACTACTAATGAAAACAACTTTGTTATCTGAGTCGATAAGTAATGGAAATCAATATTAAAGCGACAAAATAGGTCATATTGAAAAGTTTACGATTGTGCAATTTATCCTGTGTAACTATGCCTATAGTATATATTAAATGGCAATGATACATACTTGAGAAACAATTTTTTTTTATCTGTGGTTCAAAACCCATGTCTAGCATACGATCAGCTTCATCTAACACAAGATATGTCACTCTTTGCAAGTTTGTATTTTGTGACTCCAACATATCGATTAATCGACCCAGAGTTGCAATGACAATCTCAACCCCTAAATCCAAACAAGGGAAGAATAAAATTAGCAATTCAGAGTGACATCCAAAGGTTTGAGACCATATAAACAGTGAAGGCAATGAAACAATAAAACATAAACGATCGAGATCTGCGAATACATAAAAGGCTTATAGTGATGCTACAAAGTAACCTACCTTTCGAAATATCTTGTACTTGTGTACCTTTAGGAGCACCTCCATATCTACACGTATTCTTGATTTTTGAGGATGCCCCAAATTTAGTTGCCTCTTGCTGGATCTGGACAACAAGCTCACGTGTAGGTGCTAACACCAAGACAATAGGCCCATCTCTTGGAGCTGATATATGACAACAAGTGACAACATTTAATATGTAGCCATGTATGGCAGGTATGGAGGAAAAATACATTTCCCTCCCATTAAGAGATCATACTTAAAAAGAAAAGTTACATCATAGTAAAAGGGCCAAGGAGGAGATAAGGCTCTAGAAAGTTTAAAGCCAAAAGACACAATAAAAAACCTAAATAAGGTTGAGCATTAACATGAACAATAGCAGGTAAAAGATATGCCAGTGTCTTCCCAGAGCCTGTCTCAGCAATACCAATTAAATCCCTTTCAAAGCCATAGGCCATCCTTGAGCTTGAATAGGTGTTGGCTCCATAAAGCCTGCCTTTACAACCTCTTCAAGAACATACTCTGACAAAAAAAAATACCTCCAATTCAAAAATTAGCATAATTTTTCTTACATTCCAGAAATGTCTTAAATCCACAATTTTGATAATCAGCAAAATCTGGCACCCAAAATAGATATAGAAAGGCCTGAGCTTTGACTATTGCTCAAAAATCCTATTTTAAACATTTCAAATTTTTAGGTTGGATAGAAATCATAAAATATAGGGCAACCAAGTCCAATTCAAGAAGGCCAAGAGACAAATTTCTAAATTATCCTGCATTCATGTACAATTCAACATAGCATTCAAGGAATCATCAATCATCAATACACAGACATGTTAACATGCGAGGGGTACTTTTAACTAAGATAACAATAAGAGAAACTCCTCCAAATACCAAATACATTTATACATTCAAATCACATGCCTTCAATAATGATTATATGATTTCTTTATATACCTATTTAAACAGTGCACATATGGCCCATTACTTATTAAGCCAACCATATTACATATTTATTTACAGATAACATAGGCATTTAACCCCATAAATACTACCATTTGGAATCATATCTTATACATTTAACCCCTTATATTCCCTTGGTTCATATCATAAATACATTCTTAAAAAGCTTTGAAATATGAAAACAATCATAGTGAGAAAGGACCTTAAAAAAATATTACAAAGAATATGAAATTGGCACATTAATATATACAATAAAGTATCTACAGATTTTGCAAAACAATCCCTTCTCAGGGATGGGCAACAGAGTCCCGCCGGAGAATACAAGGTCAAAGCATAAAATCACTACAACTACCCTTTTATCATGTCAACCTTCAATAACAATCCCTCATAGCAATTCAGGAATGTGGGAATTAGAAGGAAAGTAGTGATGTGCTGAAATTTAAATTCAACAAAGGCAAACACACAGCCAAGGAATGTTACACATCCTGTAACTTTGCACTTGTGCTGAGGAAAATTCAAAATTATAATTCATGGTAGAAATAATCTATATTACCATCCTATCATTGCCTATTATTTAGAGAGGAAACTGGAGCAAAGTAGAAGAATAATTTAACCTTCTGGCACAAACACCTAACAAGGATGGTTGAAACTTTCCCCTCTTGGACAGGAGAGCAAGAGAGTAGTTGGATGCTGTGATGTAAAAAATTAATCTCAAAAATAGTCAAACAGGAAAACTTCACACACAAAAAATCCACGTGCAAGGAAGTTTGAACAATTTAATCCCATCACAAAGAAAAAGGTGCACAATAGAAGCCAAGACTAAGTCACAACTGAAAAATTTAGGGATGGAGTGTGGATGAAGCTTATAATCAAAATCGCTTCACGGAGTCCGGGTCCCAAAAATACTAAGTTCTTGCAAAACCTTTAAAATTAGAGGCTAAATATTTTTCTAGATTAAAGTTATGGGAGGCAACCTTCCATAGCTTCAACAGCATATCCCCAAGGAAATGTGTTGGGAACCAATTTTCCACCAAGTTTTTGGTATGGGAGTGCAGGAGTAGAGAGACACATATGGAGGGGCATGGTGAACCATTCTCAAGGAAATTTGAGGGGACTGGGACATAGAAGTTCGCAGCATACGGTCTCATTTCTAAAAATATAAATAATAATAATGATAATGATAAAACCCTAACAATAACAATAGATCTCATGCAAATTCATCATTGAGCAATCCAATGAAAACACCCAATACTAAAAACCCATAATCTTGAAAACTGTAAAGGGCACTAAATTGATATGAAATTCTACTTTCTTCAAGTCCAATGAGGTTGGAACCACTGTCAAATATCTTAAATTCTAATGAGGTTCGAACCACTCTCAAATATCCTAAAACAATGAGTGGTAATATTTAAAAATTTAAATAAAAAAAAGTTAGATATAAGAGAATGTAATGTTATAATGTCAAGTAAAAAAGATAAAAGAGATAAGGGAGAGAATGTGTATAATTACTGAAGTCACAAATTCCTCAAAACTCTAAACCATATCTCTATTCTATCTTAAAAAGTTGTTAGACAAAATCTTTGGGGAATTCTTAAAAAATTGTTAGACATAAAAACATTTCTTTGGGAAATGGGTGTTAGTTTTGCACCCAGGCATTCCTTTTTTGGTGGTGGGGGAATGGTTGGAAAATGAATTATGATGAAGAGACAAATATTAATTATACCTGGAAAACCTGCATCACGAAAAGTATTGACGGGCTTGGGAACGTCCTGGCCATCGACTGTTATTTCACATCTCTTGCGATATTCCCTGACCTCGTCTTCAGTCATAGAGGCGATGTCCTCTACCTCCTCGTAGAAATTCTTCTTAAAGGGTGCCATGTTCTCAAAATCCTTCTTCAACAGCGAAATTAAGGGACAAATAATATACATGTCGTAGCAGGTTGAGATTTATGGGACAAAAACCTTGCACACAGAGGTAATATATTAAATTAATGCGTGCGTGCTATGGGGAATATCTTAAATTAATGCATGCATGTTGTGGTGATTTTCATGAGAGATCCAATGCATATCATATTAATCAAAATCGAGGAACAAAACATTTATGCATTATATTGAATGCTTTTTAATTATGTTCATTAGGTAGTGCATGTAGTTATAGTTGCATGTTAGAACTAAATTCATGAAGCATCTATGTAATTCCATTGAACACTCACAATCCAGTGCATGAAAACAAGTAGGTGTATTTACTTGTGCACGTCTTAAATCAAATGCATGACAAGACTTATGCAATTTATTTGGATATTTTAATCCAGTGAAATAATATAGTACGATTTTCTGTGAATTAAGAGGGTAAATTAACAAATTGGCATACCAGTTCAAAATTAACAAAGTTGAAGACTTTGCCTTCATGAATTTAATTTATATAGTTAAATGCATGCAAACGGTGGAAATTTTACAGTAAAGTTAAGTAAATCAATAGACCTATGACATACAATCTTGCAGGAAGACAGAAGCTGGAACTGTTCATTTACGTTGTGCTAATACTTTTCATGCCTTTAGACCACGTAGATTAACTATAGAAAATTTAATGAATGACAATTGATTTCTAGGATAAGATCATATATACTATGCTGAAGCAAAAGTTTGAGCAGACTTCAAATATTAAATAAAGGTCAATCGTTAAGGAGGTCTACAAGAACTGCTCCATAAAGGGTATACAAAATAGGTATAAATGCAAAATACTAAACTAGAAAAATCCACTTGAGTAGTACAACAAAGTGTCAATATGATTAACTAAAAATGTATGTATGCTTCGATAAAAACTCATGTATAGAACTAGATACATCAAGATAACCATTCAGGGTTTCAATAATAGAACCATAAAACATTTTAAGAACAGAGCTCTGCAATACATATGAATACCAATAGACACAAAATAGGGGATAACTTAAGAATTTGTTCGTTAACATATGGCCGCTAAATTGTCAGCCTACAACTTGGCTTTACAAAACAAAAAACTCTATGAGATGTCCAAATAGAGTCTTATAAACTATGTGCACAGTTAAATAATCATGAACATAAAAATTATCTCATCTTGCTTAGGTTGATACCCCCAAACGAAGTCCAACTTAGACGAAATAGAAAAGTTAAGTATTCGAATCAAACATTGGAGGCTACCCTGAGGTATTCCTTAGATTATTTATACAGTCACAGTGATAACAACCCTCATGACCACCATACTATAAGGCCTTCCATATAGGGAAAAAATTAGCAGAACAATAATGGAGAAATTGTAATGTCAAGAATCAAACTCCATGGAGTGGAGGAGGTCGAAACCAGTAAGGAACCAACCTGGACGCATACAAGTGACAATTAGTGCAGAGCGAGCTAGTTGCGACAGATATCTTTTGGTCTAAACTGTAGTATAAAGCATACCTATGAGGACTAAACAAACATGTATCAATTAATTTTGGACTCATTCAAGTAAGAAATTCAGCAAACTAGACTATGGCATGAAAATAATAAATCCAAAAACCCTTACCTGGATAAACTTGCTAATCTCTGTTGGTGAAAACCCACCTGGATTCAAGGAAAGAAGTCACTAGTTAGATTCGAAGAAAATAAGGGAAATAGACTAAAACAATCTTAAACCAGGAGAAGCTTAGCCAATAAACTAACATGGGTGTTGGAAGCAGAAATCTTAAGCGTAGTGGAGTCGTTGAGAAAAATTATGCCTGGGTCACTACAACACCTGTAGAAGAAATAAAACGAACCGAAATTTAATCCTGAGAGTGAAAGATACGAGATTTCAAGGGAAGATTCAGTAAAAAAGATAATTTCAAAAAAATTACCTAAAACCAGGTCAAGTGAATGCATAGCCGAACACCAACCCTTCATTGTCCCCATGTCGTCGCTCAGAGTTCTCTCGTAAGTGGTGGGAAATGGTAATGAACCCGTGACTATCAAACACCACGGTGAACCAGGGCTATGCTCGAGCAATGGGGTAGGAAAACAATTTCGAAATGGTGAAATTAACCTCAAATCAGACCCTTGAAAGGGATAGGTTTATGAATGTGCGTTTGGAAATGTGAAGGAACAATAGCTCTCTCGAAATTGGAAGAGGTCGAGGAAAATGGGCAGAAAAGAGAACTTAGGAGGTTAGGAATAGGATAGGGGTTAACCCTAATAGATTAGAGTTGTTGGTATGGAGCCAAGGATACACAACCATTGATTTACCCTTGAAACCGTAACCATGAAGATTCGTGCCATCACATACCTCCTCACATGGGATTGGGTGTCGAGTAGGTGGATTATTGGGTCTGTGCTATCCATTGCACAACTATCAAGTACATGGAGTGCCAAAGGAAGCAAGTAGGTTGCCACCTCACATGAAACCGTAAACAAATTAAGTTCATCACCCCCCATGTGTACAATGGTGTGCATACCTTATCATATGACATTAAATGGCCAAGTATACAACTAGTAGATTAAATCACGAGTCAAGTTGGTGAAAATAATTATAATAATATTGAGGTATGTAATATATGGATTAAGTAGGTGAGCTGAGTTTCATGAAAATAATACAAATATGATTTATAATGGTATGTTGAAAAAAAAGGGACACATATGGAATAGTAATATTGATTTTTAGTACATTAGTCAATGCATTATTATTAGTTAGACTGTTGGGACTCAGAAATGTCATATTTTCATCCACCATTTTCTTCACTATTTCTCACATTTAATCATGCCATTGACCTTTTATCATATCATTTTCATACATGCATTTGGGTTTCACCTTCTTATTTTCCATTTTATTCATTTTTGTATTACAAGTGAATTTATGATTAAATATTTGAAAATATACATATTTTTATATATATCTCAAGAATATGTGAGTTTTGTGATGTGTAGGAAATATGTGAAGAATTAATTCCAAGAGACTTATCCATATCTCCTCCACCATATTAAGGAGATAATTACGCAAGCCTATTCCTAAGGAGAAAATCATGGAGGATTTGGTTGGCATATCTTATCCAATTCCTAAGGAGAAAATCATGGAGGATTTGGTTAGCATATCTTCTCCAATTCCTGAGGAGATCATGGAGGATTTGGTTGGCATATCTTATCCAAGATATGTGAGATTTATGGAGGATTCAAAGGGATCATATTTTGTAATAATGGGAAAGTAGTTAAAAATGCTTGAGAGATTTGTGGATCATATTTTGTAATAATGGGAAAGTAGTTAAAAATGCTTGAGAGATTTGTGGGATCATATCTTGTAATAATGGGAAATTAGTTGAGAGTGCTTGAGAGAATATTGGACATGTAATTATGAGATGGTTATCTTCCTCATGTATATAAGAGAGTGCTCTCTCTTCTTTTTGATATAATGAATAATGGAAAGAATTCTTTGTTTTTCATCTTTTATTGTTATTCTTTCATGATTTGTAATTTAATTCTTGTAATATAATTTAAGATAGTTTTATTGTTGTGAGCTCACATATGTTGTTTGTCATTCAATTCTTCACATGTTGTATTGCTTTTCCTTTATGCAATTTCCTTCTTTCATAGTTAATGTTTCAATGCCTTCCTAGATTAATTTGATTCCAGTAATTTAGATTAAACTAGTTCCACTTCAGTCCTGCATATATAGTGCATGTGTCTCGTAAGTCTATGGACCTCAGATTGAAAATTTAAATAGTTTGGGAAGTACTACAACATAATTAAACGAACATATTTCCACCCAACATTTTGGTTGTCGGGGAGGCACGATGGATTGAAGTTTAGTTTGATTTTTTCATGCAAGTGTGTTTAGACATGTTCCTAACTCCGAGGTGTTAAGGCGGTAAGACGTGGGAAACAGCCTACGCATCACATTCAAGATACTGTAACGGGCTCAACCTCTTATGGATCGGGGCATGTAGGGTGTGTTTACATTTATGCAGTGTGTTTCAATTTCTGCAAGTGTGTTTGATTTTCGCAACTGTGAAGAATGTTTGATGAATTCATAGTTCATGGTTATAATTGAAGCATTTGATTACTCAATTAATGAGCAGTCCTTGTAAGAGGGTTTAATTGAGTATTGAATTCAAGACTATTTTTGTGATCCTTTTGTTTTTAATTCAATTTTTAGTGTGCTGATCTTTTTTATTTTTAGAATCTCTTTCAACATGGTTCTATAATGAGTGTCAGCTTGTAACTACTCACTCAGATCCTTGCAGAAGTCGGAATCTCCTCTTCCCTGGAAAAGGAGATCTTCACAAGAATTGAAAGTTCAACTACTCCCCAAGAAATAAACAAAGATTCAACATCCGAAGAATCTTGCGTATCTGATGGCGAACAGTCATTCGAATAGGAGATCGAGGAAGAACAACTGGAGTTACAACATGATCTAAGTGAGAGAAATTGTGCTTATCAAAGCTTTATCGAACAATGGTTCCAGGTAAGTACTAGATTAGATTCATCTTTTTATTTTTAGTTAATTTGCAGTTACAACAACTAGACTCATCCACTCTTGAATATTTTCATCCATCATTTAAAGAATTGCTACTGAATCTATTGTTGTTACTGCTACATGAGTGGCTTCATTGGAAGTTTAACTACACGTAACTAATTTGTAAATTCTAATTAGTATAGAGTAGGTAGGCTTTCAGTTTTAGTTTTTGCTTTCATTTTAAGTTTTGCTTTTAACTAGAATAAGTATGCTCTCCTCCTGTGTCTTTGTACAATATCGAGGATCAGAAAATAGGGATGATTTAGACTAATTTCAAGAATAAATAATTGTTTTACAATATTCTTGATCAAAACATCTTTCAATATTGATATTTGTCGGTTTGTAAAGTATAATATATATATATATATATATATATTATATATGATATATATTTCTATAGGAAGTTTAGTTCTTTCTAAAATTCAGTTTTTCATTTAAAAAAAAGGGCCGGGGGGGGTTGTCATCACCATAATTCTATGCACATTAATTGTAAAAGCCATTTTTTTCTTCACGCAGTCATCTAAACAGTGTATCGAAGAACCATGATTCCCTCCTAGACCATTAGGAATTTAAGGAAACGATTTTTGGGTTATGTAATTTATTCTATTGTGAAAAAAACATGTCTTCATTTGTCTAGATTTGTCTTGGTTTGATCACGAACTGCTTTTCAAAACTGACGTTTTTAAGGGGTTGTGTTTTGAAGATGTTGGCATCCACTCTGAGGCAATGGGAGTAATTGGGTTTGCACTCTGATAATTCACTCTTGTTTGCTGCATTTTTCTTTGCCGAATCCTCATAAAAATCATGAGAATCTTGCCAAATCGAACCAGAACCTTATCTGATTTCCTGTGATCTCGATTTCCCTCCCATGCCTCTTTCCAAAACCTTATTTATTGGAATTATATAGGGGATTGATGGATTTTGATACATATCTATTTCTCACACTCAAGTGAACCAGGCTCAGAAACCGCACCCATAGGTGTCGAATCAAGGGAGACCCATCACATTTCATACCATTAACATGTATTATTTTTATCTTTCCACATGTTGTAAACATGATTATGCTGCCTCACCTTCCTCATTCGCAATTGAAGCTCTGCCAAATAAATCTGCAGTTCGTTTCAGCGGCTCCCAATATATCACTAGATGCTCCATTGTGATTAATGTGTTCGTTAAAACAGTGACAATCACGGATTGAAGCAAGAGGGGTTGCGAAGATGAAGAAAATACAGGTAGCTCGGTATATATCTGTGACTGATAATCCATCCCGCTTCTTTCAGGTAAAACCCACTTTCTTGATTCCAGGAACAATATGGTTTACAATATTTACTGATTTTAATTTTTCCAATTGTCTTATATATACGTGGTGCCTTTTTTTGTGAATCATTCATGCTATTTGGCATTTTATGATTTGGGTGGTAGATTGTTGATGGTTTTATAACAGTTTTTCTGGCATTTTCTGATTTGGGTGGCGTGTTTTTTATTTAAGCCCTGTAAAAAAAATAATAAATAAAACAAAAAAAACCTAAAAAACCCTAAAAAAAAAAAAATTAATAATAATAATAATAAAACAAATAAAACAATCTAACTGCCCTCATTCATTCATACACTAACTACTTGTTCCCTAAGAAATACAAATGTCTTTTAAAATGTTCTAAATCAATTTTCCTGCAACCAATAAAAACATTTTGAAAAAGTATTGCACAATCAATTAGTACATTGCATGGGGACATGCAATATTTCTAGTTGGGGGGAAAGAAAAGTATGTTGGATTTTTTGTGAATTTGTGGGCAAAAGCTAGGATGCATATACTAACAAGTGAAATGAGATTGGTGTTATGTGTAGGTCAATGAGAAGCTTATGCAGAAATCTCAACATTAGAATATGACACCTTTTTCATCCACAGTTAGAATAATTTCGGAAAATAATTTAAAAAATGGACATTTCATAAATTCTTGAAAATGAGCTAATTTGTTTTTGAGTCACTTCATACAGGAATGATCGATGGAGATGGCACACAAAGGTGACAATTTTTATGCAGGAATGGTGATAATTTTTTAGTGAAGACAATCTAATGCAAAAGTGATTTTTCGAAATCGCAATGAAACATGCATCATTGGACACTTGAAGGAACTAATTCTTCATTGCACATATCATGACATTTTCCACTACACAAAGTTCCTTTTGTGTCATGACTACTCACCTTTTTCCTTCCAAAAACCTAGACCATCCTTGTGTTGAAGCCCATCTCCTTATCTTTCACTACTTCATGCACGCCTATTTTTCTGAATCGCATACATCCCTTTATCCTTTTCAATTTATTTTTGCCTTCTAGTTTTCCTTTTAAATAAAACTCATTCCCTTTCCATGATTACATTGCCTTGATTTTCTAGCCCTGTTGATCCACACTGCTTGTCCGTGGGTTCTTCCCATTTATAGTCCTACCAAATATTTTTATACAAACTCGTGTTGACTGATGTGGGATTCCTGAAGGCCCACCTTTCAACAAGTCTTTCCCCATCGACATCAGCACCTTATCTAGGAAATAGACTAGAGTTCCTTTTGAGTACCTAGAGGCTTGCATGCCTTAATGGCAAGTTCTCTCGCTGGGTATCATGGGAATAAATCAACGTCCCTTGATCTTCAGATCTTGCAAGTGGCTCAATCTCGACACATCCATTCGCACTTTGCAAGATGTACTCCGGTACCTTGGCACTCATTGACATAAATGGTGTTTTGCCTCACATCGGTTAACGACATACATCCATGGTCGGTAATCCAATGATTTCTATTCATGCTCGACATCAACACATTCATTCGCATGTTTAGAATTGTACCATCGGGTTTGTAGCGGGTGAAGACTATACACTTTTTCACGACTCCCTCAGCAGTTACAACAACATGCATTCTGATCTATGGGAGTACCACAGTTCCACTTTCAACATTTATCTTTTCCATAATTCAACATTAGCAGTTTAGATTCCTTCATTTCCCAGGATCCAGTTACATCAATCACATTTTTCTGATCCAGTAGCAGCCGTAGCTACATTCCTATTGCATAGTTCATCATTCTTGGGTAAGTAGAGGTATGTTGTTTTCTAATCTTTAATAATGCAATTCCTTATATGCTAACTTGAATATTTTGGAAAATTCCCTCACCATGCTACATTTCCTTTCATGAGCCATGTCAAGTTGCATGAGGACATGCAACTAATTCAGTTGAGGGGTGGGGGGGGGGACTACATTCACTACATATTCACTTCCATGATTCCATTTCTTCAACACTATTCACTTCCATGATTCCATTTCTTCACCACTATCACTCCATTTACCATTCACCAACATTTATTTTCCAATGATACTTTGTTGCATTTTGCTTCATACGCAATATTGGCATGTTTCATTAATATTACAAAAAGGCTTTCTTATGCACATTTTGGTTTCGAGTGAGTGTTTACATTATTATTGAAGAAAAGACAACAGAAAACGAAATGAATGTTGTTAACACAAGAACCAACATTCTTTGTATTCATGGTTGTCACACAAGAACCAACCATAAGAAAATGTAAGTTGTTACTCATGTCTTTCACATATCCTGGAAACATGCATTATTAAATACATCATCATGTAAAGCCAAAGTTCAAGATGCAAAATGTTCTTAAAGAGACCCATGCATGGTTGCATGAGGACATGCAACAAGTTTAGTTGGGGAGGATGTTGGGACTCAGAAATGTCATATTTTCATCCACCTTTTTCTTCACTATTCCTTACATTTCATCATCCCATTAACCTTTTATCATATCATTTTCATACATAAATTTTGGTTTCACCTTCTTATTTTCCATTTTATTCATTTTTGTATTACAGGTGAATTTATGATTAAATATTAGAAAATATACATATTTTTATATATATCTCAAGAATATGTGAGTTTTGTGATGTATAGGAAATATGTGAAGAATTAATTCCAAGAGACTTACCATATCTCCTCCACCATATTAAGGAATTTAATTATGCAAGCCTATTCCTAAGGAGAAAATCATGAGGATTGGTTGCATATCTTTTAATTCCCTTCTTAAGGAGAAAATCATGGAGGATTTGGTTGGCATATCTTATCCAATTCCTAAGGAGAAGGTCATGGAGGATTTGGTTGGCATATATTATCCAAGATATGTGAGATTTATGGAGGATTCAAATGCGTCGTCAAAGGTTTTTTCTAAATGTGGTTTATGCCGAAAAATATTATATAAATGGGAAAGTAGTTAAAAATGCTTGAGAGATTTGTGGGATCATATTTTGTAATAATGGGAAAGTAGTTAAAGATGCTTGAGAGATTTGTGGGATCATATCTTGTAATAATGGGAAATTAGTTGAGAGTGCTTGAGAGAATATTGGATATGTAATTTTGAGATGGTTATCTTCCTCATGTATATAAGAGAGTGCTCTCTCTTCAATTTGATATAATGAATAATGGAAAAAATTGTTAGTTTTTCATCTTTTATTGTTATGCTTTCATGATTTGTAATTTAATTCTTGTAATATAATTTAAAATAGTTTTATTGTTGTGAGCTCACATATTTTGTTTGTCATTAAATTCTTCACATGTTATATTGCTTTTCCTTTATGCAACTTCCTGCTTTCATAGTTAACGTTTCAATGCCTTCCTAGATTAATTTGATTTCAGTAATTTAGATTAAACTAGTTCCACTTCAGTCCTGCATATATAGTGCATGTGTCTCGTAAGTCTACGGAACTCGGATTGAAAAATTAAATAGTTGGGCAAGTACTACAATAGAATTAAACAAACATATTTCCACCCAACATAGACCAAAGAAAAAAAAATCAGATGTTGGAGAGTGATCTCAAGGTTTGTTACAAAAGTATAATGTTTGTAAAGTTGATTGCTACCAAATTAAGTGGATATTGTGTTAAATAATTGGAGAATATAGAAATATGCTATCATATAGATGACATTAAAAATATTGTTATATTTTAATTTTAGCTTTTTATGGTGCAATAAAGAGTTGGAAAATAAAAGTTAAGATAATATTTAAGAAGGTAGTTAATTCTCAATTCTAACTAGTACAAACAAGAAAATCAACATTTATAAAACATTTATGAACTTTTATAAGCTCCACAAGGAAGTTGGGCATTGAACTATTCCCAAAATATATTGTGATGCTAGAATTTATTATATTTGTCACACTAAGTGGGTTGAAGATGAAAGTAACTTTCTAACAATATAGTGTGATGCTATAATTTATCATCTATGTGACACTGAGAGGTTTGAAGATGAAAGACACTTGTGATGCTAGAATTTATCATCTTTGTGACACTAAGAAGGTTGAAGATGAAAGTGACTTTCTCAAAATATAGTGTGATGCTAGAATTTATCATCTCTATGACACTAAGAGGGTTGAATATCAAAGGAAATTTTTCCTAGAGTGCCATGACTACACCCAAATTAGAACTTGATTTAAAAATATTTGTTACAACACTAACCTTATAAGCTCCTAATTCATCAAAACTATGGTAATCTTGGAATTCTTTTCCTAATGCATTTCGAACAAGAAATAATATTCTAAAATAATTTAGGTTATCTCTTTTCTTTTTAAGGTCATGTAGATAAATTATGATCTTAATGGATGTTAATCATAATCATCATCATAAAAAGAGTATAATTTACTTCTTGAAGGAGTTCATTAATTGGAAATTACAAGTGACATGGGATGAAATCAATAAGAAGATAATAATGTAACATATCAATAATGATTTGATAGATATTGATGCGCTGAAAGATAAGTAAAAAATAGTTCTAACTAAAGTAACCCATTAAGGGTTGGCACTACAAAACAAATTATATCTCACAACAAATAAGACAAGGAAGCTATGCAACTTGAAGGGATCAACCCTATGGCACGATGTTGACATGATTTCAAGTTAATAATGCACTATGCAAGTGAGAAACCTATCACTATATACAGATCTACCAGCCATTTCCTCTCCTACTTTTTATACTTATACATTTTACTCGCCTCCTCTTTCTTTGAACCATTGTCCCAGAGATGGAGCCTCTTTTGGATTCAAAACGCTAATAGTTTCAAAGATCATTATGGAAAGTCTGAGCTCTTTATCTGCAAAATCACACCACATAGACCTAAAATATACTAACCTACCACTATAT